>APFE030576747.1:21390-80043 GCA_000404065.3 Pinus taeda | reverse complement strand
TGATGCAGGAGCATCCAACTCTGAGGAGACAGAAGGTGGTTGTCAGTTTCATGGAGAGACCAGAACACACAGTCATATATGCATAGCTGGACAGGTGTCAAACTTGTTAGTTATTTTATTTTATTTACTTGTTTTATTTTCCAGAAGGTCGATAGGACCAGTTAAATTAAAAACTGTGAACTGTTATTTTTAATAGGAATTAGCATCAGATAGTAGGTTGTTAATTAGTTAGTGTCTTTATGAAATGTATTAGTTAAAAACAGTTACAAGTTGTTGGACAGTTATCAATTTTATTGGGGCAGTTCTACTTGAGCAAAGAACAGTTATGCCTCAGGGGAATAAAAGAAAAAAGACAAGCATTGTAAACGATTCCTCAGATAGAGAAACAAAAGAAATACAGTCATTTCCAAATTAAACATTTTCATTATTCTATTTCTAAATTATATCACCACTGTATAGTTAATTTTCATGCATCATAATATATTTCTGTGTAACAAATTGGCGTTGGAGTAATAAGACAGAGAATCAACGAGAATAGCAGAGTAGCATAGCCATATAATTACCACCTACAGGCAGAGAATAACGAGGAGCTGCGAATGCAGACGAATCTCAGACGGAGCGAATAACCAAAATCGTAGAGCATAGTCATACAAATATCATTTCCAGACAGAAGCAAACGAGAGTTCGGGCATACAAGTAAAATTTCAAGTAACCCGAAAATCAAACCATCATATCATATTTAAAAATAGAACAAGCATCAAAATGTAGCAAATATGTATTTGAATCATTTCATTAACCTACTGTAATAAAGAAAATACAGTCCAGGCAATACACATTTCTTCTGAATAAAAAAAATTCATTAAAAGAACAGAGTCTCGAAACAGAGTTTCGGCAAATATTTGTTACAACCATAAACCCCATTAACACAGCAAGATTCACCAATAGAGCCAGCGAACAGGGGTTTCGAATAACCCGAGGGTTCTAGCAACATACAACAGCAACTACAGGACAAGGGTTCGAATCAAGGAGCAACCCTCTCACAAAATAACCAGACAGTTCCATACAGTACGAGGGCTTGAAGCCACTGAATACCCATTAAGGGTTTTAACAAAAACTAAGTAACGATATTATAGAAGCAAGGGTCGAGACCAACGAATAGAACCGAAGGAGGGTTACACAGATAACATAACCATTTCTTTTGCCATTCAGAAGATGGACTACCAACAAAACAAGACTCAAAACTATAAATAAGTTACAGTCGACTACATGGGGAGACACTACCCGTAAGGAAAGAGCTTGAGAGCTTGTCAGGAAGCAAGGAGCACATCGAACCACATAATTAACTACCTGGAACCACCTGCAACGAAATGAGAGCAGGTTAGAATCTGTACAAATGCAAATAACCGCTTCAATTCAAAAACCAGAATAAGATTGGAGCAAGAATCTTACCTGAAGCTATGGGAACCGATTCGAAGACCACCATAACTAATAAACCCTGAAAGACCAGTAACATGTGCGTTAGAACCAGAGGGAGAAGGGCTAAAACAGTCCAACATGGAACCACTATTTACGTGAGCAAAAAGGTTGAAGCGCGGAAGCTCGGAGGAGGACCTGTCACGAAACAAACCCATCAACCAAACGAATGGAAACAGCATTTGCATAGGAAAAAATCAGTCAAATACACTATGAAACAAGATTGTTATCGTGCTGAGCAGAGGGTGCTCTCACAAGCCACCGAACCTTACCTCCATAGATGCAAAGAACCAGAGATACCCATACAACCAGCGCTCGAAACCAGAACAACGAATGACAAGAGTTCCCCACAGTCACAGAGCAAGACTTTTGGCGCAGCGGAAGAGTGAAAATGACAAATGAATAGAGAAGGGTTGACAAAAGGTAAAGTGCATCCGAGGAGAACCGGTATGTGGAGGTTGACAACCGGCGAGGCCCGTTGAAACCCTAAAACAACTACCGAGGAAACGTACCAATCATTTAAGTCAACCATAAATTCATTCAGGACGCAGGTCTTGTCAACAGGTGATACATTAGAAATAATCTAACTAAAGTTAGTAAATTAAAAGAAATGAAAGATTTTTTCAATATTGGATGAAAGATTTTCAACAGTAGAGTTGTAGATTTTATGAAATGAAAAGTATTGCTTGCAAATAGAATGCAATTAAATTGTTTAAGCAACAGAGTATTTTGTTTAATAAAAAATAAAAAAATAAATAAGTTTTACATAAAAATTAGTTAATATTATAATGTTGTATATGTAAATATATTTTTCAATTACTTTTTATCATAAATAAAATATTGGTTAAAAATAATAATTTAAAAAATAAATTAGAGAAAAATAAATTAGAAGAAAACAATTATATATATATAAAATTGGTTTGAATATTAATGCTAATTAATTTATTTTAATATCAATTTCATATATTTCCCGATCAGGATGAGGGCGGTGTCAAAGGTGCCAGGCTTGAATTGACATGGTGAGTACAATAGAATTCATTAAAACTGCACCCCACATGCTCAAGGCACGGAGAGCGGTGTCATCTCCCTTGAATGCATGAGAGGTGGGCTAGCAAAGTGGCAAAGAGAGACATAACAAAAGGTGGTAGAGTGGGAAGAGGTATGGTATAGCGCAGAAGGCAAGAACTGTAGAGTGGAAGGGAGGGGAAGCAACCAAGTCTGCGGGAAAGCAACGATTCTCAGGTATGTAAACTGGTCCTCGCCTCGTTCAATTCATAAGTTCTGGTCGGTTTCAAGGGGAAATTCCATGAGTTGGTGGGAGAGTTGCTAGAGAGGAGGGAGAGGCACGAGGCCACCCCAACAAGGCTTAGCCCAGTCAAGGAGGAACCAGGGAAGGCAAGGGGGAGCTATGGCTCAACTCTGTGCTATTTTTATTTTTCTTTCAACCAAAAGATGGGGCTATGGCATGATTGATACCGAGCAGAGCCTAGAAACAAGACCTGACGTCCACGACCACCCTGAGGGTATAGCGATTAAAGGGAAAGCTTCGATTAGGCAATTGTGTGTAGCTGAGCGAGGTAAGGGAGAGTTATAGGCAAGGGGTTGGGAGGCTAGCAGGGTGGCCAATTCACTGAGCGAACTCGAGCAAAAGGCAATGCATAACCATATGGGAATAGTCAGGGACTCTGGGGGGCCTGAGAGGTAGAGAGGTGAGCAAAAAGTGGACAAGACATTGCTGGCAGAGGCAAGGGTTTGTCGGTATGATAGCAGTAGTAATGCCTAGCTCCAGACGAGTCTAAGAGCAAGGTCATGGCTGTAAGGGGGTGGCTAATCTACGAACCTTGGCAAGGGTGAAAGGCATGGAAATAAACCAGGGGAACCCTACTTGAATCCCACTTCCACTGGCCACCTATGGGCACAGGGATACCTTTGCCTGTCGCAAGCCAGGCATGGTAGCGAAGTATGGTTATTGTAGTTGCATTGTGATGAGATGAATGATTTAGTGAAACTAACAATGTTGGAATGTATACATGTTACAATTCGACAGGGTATGGCTCCAGCAAGATGTGGTCGTGGTCGCGGCAACAAGGGCTCGGAACCCTGGGAAACCAAACAACCAAGTAGCACGGAAGGCCACAAGGGTTGTAAGCCCACCGAGCACTTCATAGCTGAGGTAGCCACGACATATAAGGAGGAAACAGATGAGGGTATCCTAAAGTTGATAGATGATTGGGAAGACTGGGTAAAGCATGAATTGGAACCAGATGATGAAATAGAAGTCTGGAGAAAAATGGTGCCTGACCCAGGGACTAGAAGAGGGTGAATCACACAATTCAAGCAGACCTTGTACCTGTATTTTCTGATGAAAAGTCTATTAAGCAAATCCATGGAGCAAATTTCTGTGGGGATGGCAATTACAATGCAGGGCCTTCCCAACTATAAAAAAGACGCGGGGAAGATCCTATTTTAGCTACACAAACAGGACGTTAGGATGGACCATATTGACTGAGACATCCCTTGCATTGTGGAGCTCTTCGGAATGCTAGAAGAGACTACTAATAATCTTGCCCTAGTAGCCTCAGACTCTGAGGAGCAGAATGTCAAGAAAGATTAGTCTTCCTATACTTAGTTTTTGTTTATGCGGATAGCATTTAAATTTTGAGTTGTTTATGTCAGTTGTCATAGTTACACAATTTTTGGTCATGAGGCTGAAACTTATCTAGCCTTGCTAGAAAGACTAAAGAAGTTATGTTTTTGGGTGGCGTATAATGCTGGCCCATGACCAACAAATTTGGTTTCCCCTCGGGGCGAGTTGAGGCCATTGGGTAAGACTGTGTGGTGTAAATTTGCCTTATATATAAAATATAAAATAGATGGTCCTGCTAAGCATTACAAAAAAAATTATCAATTTTATATCTATCTATCTATCTTCTATCTATCTATCTATCTATTACTTATATATATCTAATATATATATATATATAATATATATATTATTGAATATTAAATGCTATTAATTTATTTTAATCTCAAGTTTCATATATATATATTAAGTTCAGCCATAATACAATATTGAAAAGTTTGTGTCAAAGAATATTTACTACCACTCTTTCACTCTTCTTGGAGACCTTGAGGCCTTGAGCACCATTCTCGTTTCCATTCCATCAGTGATTCAGAGGTCTATATCTTGTTAGCCTCTACCCATTGTCGTCGTTTTTATTCTTAGGCTCTACTTCCCTCCATTACCCCCCTTTCCCTACCTCTTGCTTCCATTTCCTTCACTTTTCCCTAATCCAATCCAACCCTGCCTCTGATTTTTGCTTGCACCAGTGCCTCCCTTTGGTTAGATAGTTAGCCACAACCAATGCAGCCCTTGACAATCCTTTGGTACACAAAACCGCTACTTTTAATTCCCTCAGGACCAATGGGCCTAAGTTTTATAAATCCCCTTTATCTCAATACGTAAAGAAGTGTGATGACATTTTAAAGTTCTAAATATCTACCTCTCAAGCCAAATCATATGCTCTCTAGCTATCAGAATGGCATCTTATGGGTCAATTCATGGGACTTCTGCCCTCTCCTTACACTGTTTGTATTTGGATAAAAAAAACTAGAATCCCCTAATCAAAGGTGACATTGCTTTCTCCTTTTACAAAAAAGGGTTCTTCACCTTTTTCTTTGAAAACAAGTTGGACAAGGAACCAATCTTCAGGAGTGAACCATATTTCCTGGGGTTGCAGGGCCTTTAACTCAACCAATGGAGCCTAAAATTTAATCTTAATTGTAACATTACCACCCTCATCCCTATTTTGGTTAAGTTCCCCTTCCACCCCCCTTCATTATTGGAACGATTATACCGTCAGATTAATTGCTAATGCCCTTCGAAAATACATTTATTGTGTTAAACCCTGTGAAGGGCTATTCTCCTATGTTCACATATGTGTTGAGCTTGATCTTAATAGAGGGATTCTCACTGCAATTAATCTTTGTCTAGATAATTGGTCCCATATTCAAGAAGTTTATTACAACTAGCTTCCCTTCAAATGCAAAGTTTGTCATCAGTATGGCCACTTTGCCAAAAACTAGCCCCAAAAGCAAGAAAAATAAGACAAACAAGGAAATTCAGTTGAGAAATAGAAACAAGCTAAGAATAAATGCATCCCCATCAATCAAAAACCCTCTCTCAAGCCTCAACAAGACAAAGAATGTTACAAAAGTAAAGGATCCTATTCCCCGAAGAAAAACCAACCAAGGAATGGTGAAGGATCGATAAGATCGGTACAACTAGAAGGAAATGAGAATAGGTACAAAGTTCTAGCCATTGTTATGGAAGAAGGTGAAATTATTCAAGAAACTTAGGTTCTAGATAGGAAAATCAAGAAATCCCTCTATCCAGAGCCTATAACACAACCTACAAATGAGACAAAACCTAATGCAGATCTAGATAAAAACTCGTAGGAACATTCAGATGAAGAAGAAGCTTTCCTTTCTCCATGAGAAATTACAACCACTTCTACCTTTTCTAGCTTAGGGGATGAAAAATTAGAAGCAAACAAAACCAAAGAGACTTAAGATCACTGATGTTGATTGGGAAGAAAAACCAACAAAGTGCTTTGTATAAAAAAGAATGTAAAAGAAAAGGAACTTAGCCACTAGAATACCATTCCTCATCAATTAATAGAACATGGTAGCAAAGGAAACAAGAAAGGAGTTGGATCAAACATTGCTAAAAGGGAAACCCAATATAAAAGAAAATGATGATCACTATCTCCTCAAATTGTAGAGGCCCTGGCTCAAGAAAAATAATAGTCAAAGTAAATGATTATTCAAAAATGAAAAACCCTCAATGATCCTTCTAAAGGAGATGAAATTGGAGGAGAAGGAGCTCTTATCAAGACACAACAAAATTTGGTGCAATAGGGACATTTCCTCTGTCATCTTGAGCGGAGCCTCAAGAGGATTATGCACTATGTGGGATCCAGACCATCTCTAGTTCCTAAATTCCAACAAGACAACTCATTAGCTCACAACCTATTTTCATATCCTTGCAACAAACAAGGTACGTATTATTATCAATGTCTATATCCTTGTTCATTTTAAAGAAAATGAATACTACTGGAACTCTATCATGGGCCTTAAGGAGTATGAGTATTGAACCAAATAAATTTTTGGGGGATACTTCAATACCACTCTCAATCATTGGGAGAAAAAAGTTGGCTCCATTATTTGTGACCCATTTCAAGAATACATGGATTATTTCATAAGTCACCTCCATCTACTTGATATCAAGCCCCCTAGTTTTCGTTTTAATTGGAATAATAAAAGGCCCAACACTCGTCACATGGTTTCTAGACTTGATCATTTCCTTGCCTCTGAGGATTGATTGACCCTCAACCTTGCTCTTCATTGCTCCATCCTCCCCTTGAATGACTCATATCATCACCCCATAAAGATATCTATTTCCTGCTTAATTAATTATGGCCCATTCCCTTTCATTACTCCTCTCTCAGGTCCTTGTCCATGAAATTTCATGAGTTTGTTTCCCCTTCATGGTCTCTATTAGCACTTTGTATTTTTCCTATGCTAAAAAGGAAACTGCAGAGGTAACCACAAACCACTTTTAAAGCTAGGATATATCCCTTCGACCTTTAGAGAGGGATCTCTCTGTATGATTTTAATTTTACTATTTAAATCTTAGACTACATATTAAAGGTTGAGATAGTTTTGTTTTTAATTTTTGGTTGTAGAATGAAAGAAATGTGCATTTGGCATGGAGAGAAAAAAATGTTCAGTAATCAATCACTAATAAACAGAGCAGTTGAAATAGGGTGATGTAGGAAGTCTCCTGGATCTCATGAATTATGTGTGGTAGCAATAAGATGAATATAAGGTAAGAATCAATTCAATATAAAGAATACTTGAATGAATTTTATATTTAATCTCAGAAGGAAAACATAAATATTGTTTAACAAGCCAGAGCAGAGTACTGTAACTAAATTCATTTCTTAATGTTCTTGCAACAATCGGGAAAGAACATCGATATGAGAACTTAGAAGGAAAAACACATTAATAGAGAGGAAACCATCAGCATTTATTTGACAGAAGAATCCAGAAACAATAATACCTCTTTATTTCTGAATTGATTACTTCAAAATAAAGTTCACCACTTACAATCAAAGAAATATATTTTCATTTACATAATCCAACGCTTTCTAAACCTTTTTACAAAATACTTATAGATTATGTCTTGAACTCAATTTGGACTTCAAAATAAAAGTATTTAAAAAATAATATCTATCAGAAGATGTAGATATTTCAAAAATAAAACAAAATAATAGTAATGCTAGACTAATTCATATGTTTTGTTCACACTTTGAGGATTGTTGTTGTTGACTGTAGCTACATTTTTTGTTTCTTTTGTTTGACCTCACCTACTCTTTAGGATTTCTGTTTGGCTTCACTCAACAAGATCCAACAATTTATCCCACCATTATTAACTAGGAATAGAGAAATTCACCATACTACAAAATCTTTCATCTACTTTTGTGTATGTTTGAAAGGTTGGCTTATTGAGAAACCGATGATGAACTTCATGTTGAATGTAGAGGTCATATTGTAGGACTTCCAAGAAAGCTTCTCTAGTTATTTTTCCTCTAACTTTGGTGAATTTGTATGTATCTACAACTATGTTGCACAAATGGTCTTGATAGTTCTCTAATGGAATTAATTTTCCATTAGAGGCTTTCAAAGCTTCAGGCCCTCTCTCATACAATAAATTAAACTTTCTGTTAAATATTTTCACTTGTAGTTCTAACTCTTTGCATTTGTTTTCTATTTGTATCATAAGGTTCTTCTTTGTCAGAACTCTTTTCACTTCCATGATTGTGTATGTTCTGTTTTGTATCTGGAGATCTTCGAGTTCATCCTTAGTCTTGGAATTCAACATCTTGATAATTTGATATGCTTATGTTGGCCTGTGTTCAATTTCAATGTTTGTTTGCTCAACTTCTTCTTTAATATTCTATACTAGTTCCTCCTGCTCAAATATTATCTAAAATGATGACCACAACTTTGTAATATTTGAATTAATGTTATGCCATATACTTTGATTGGCCTCTGTGAACACCAGGGTTCTCAAGGACTAATTTTCATACTTTGCAATCTATTGAGTCAACTTGAAGTTTTTTTGCACTTCTGCTAAATATTCTTTGTTAGCCTTGATTTTATTTTCCTCTGTTCTTCTCAATGATGTTAATCATCTCTCATTTTCTCCGTTAGTTGATGATAAATCTCCCAAATATTTTACTAACTTTTTAGAAGAATCTATAGTGGACATTTCTACCCTTTCTTTTGAATTTGTTGTTGTTGTTTGTTGTGTTGATGTAATTGTAGCTACTAACATTTCATTTTTTTTCAGAATTGGTTCCATGTTTGTCTCCATTTGGTGAGTTTTAACATTATGTTCAACTATCAACCTAAACAATTTTTCCTTCTCTGTCCCGAGCTGAATAATCTCTTTGGTCTATGGATGCTCTACAGTTGGAAGCTTGAGCTTCTTTATTAGAGCTTGAATATTAGCAATTTTGTTTTTCATCATCTCCTCAACTTCTTTGATGTCAGTAGGATCATATCCTAATTTAATTACCAAATATTCAAGAGCTTTGGTTTTGGTGTGTTTGGCCAAGGATGACATTGGCTCTATATTTAGTTGTGAATGCATGTTATTTAGAGAGGACTGCAGATTGGAGGCTTCCATGGCTGAACTTGTTAAACTTGAGTATATGATTTCATTAGTTTGTTTTTTAAAATCAGTCTAGTCGATTGCGTGAATTTTCTTGGTATCAAAGGAAAAGACCGAGGCTTTGTAGTCTTCTGTACATTTAGAGAGTGCAACTATAGTTTCAAAGAGTGCTAATGGGAATTGTCCCTTCTCTGAGTCAATTGTTGACAATAACCTGTGTTGAGTAGTATAACTCTACTTCCAAAATTATGTGTATGTAGTAGTCTTCATTGCGTCATTCTTCTTTTTAATTTCCCTGTACCTGGAAAACAATATTCTATTCTTTTTCAATTTCGGATGTAGAAGACACAAGTGGCTCTATTATTTCCTCAACATATGGGAATGAAGGGTGGGAAGACCTGTTAAAAAAATTGTAGCTTGCCCATGTGAGCCCTTTTCTTTTGACGAGTCCTCTTGACTATTTATTACCTAAGTCTAAATTTTAGTATAAGTCTTAGCATTTATCCTTGGATATTTCTTTCTGCTCTTGAAAACACAAAAGTCTACAACTTGATATCCTGAATCTGTAGGAGACATACTTTCCCTCGATCTCCTGGATTTTTTTGTCCTTTGAAATAAGAGTTTGTAGAGATGTTTGACTGACAATTTTCTCTTAGGCCTCTTGTAGTGTATTCTCTATCCACTCCTCTTGATTGGCATATTTTTATATTTCTAGTCTAGTTGTATGTGAATATTGTGTGATCTTCTACTCAACTCTTAGTTTTGAAACTATCCCTAATGGATCATAAGCCCATGTAAAACTCAAGTTGAAAATCATCTTCTTTACTAATTCATTTTCTTCCTTTGTTTTTTCTCTAGTGTTGACGATGTAAGGACCAATATGTGCCTTTAGTTTAAATTGTGCTTTATGTTTTCTTGACATAAAATGAATGTCATCCATATATAACATTTGCCTCACATACTCCAAGGAACAAATTCTTACTAGTAGAAAAACGGGCAACCTGTAGGGAGGGAGTTAGCATCCAAAAATTTGATTTTTCTGTATAATTCTAGTAAAGATACTAGTCTCCAACATTGGATTGTTCTATGAGACAAAAAGCTCTTTTTATTTTTGGTGAAATCCTTGGTATAATATCGCTACTAAGAAGACACAAGGATACATGAAAAAATAATCTACAAAATTGCTAAATGAATATTCTTCTGAATTATTTATGACTAAGGAAGTCTAATGAATAACTAATAATGGTCTTCAATGTTCATCCATCTTCTGAAACTGAAATTTGAACATGACTTCTTGATTAAAAAACATAAAATATATTAGGATTGACTAGTGTTTAAAATGAACTCCAGTAGTAAACTTCATAAACTGGTCATGAATAACACTTGATAGGTATTGATTGTAGTTAAAAATGACAAATGGCTTTTGACCAATTGGAAAAATTGACAAAGATCCTAACACTACATCTACCCATTGATCTGTTGGATAATCTAATAGGAAAGTAACCATAGAAATAACCTGCCTTGACATTTCAGGGAAACTAGAAGTAGAATATGGAGGATTATGTCTATGCAATTCAGAATTGTAAGACAAAAAAGGACTCAAAGATATGGGCTCGTTGAGAAAAGGTAAGCTTCTAGTATATTTGCATGAGTGAATCAGTGGAGAATGGATGTAAAGGAGCTTGAGGATTAACATGAAGAGCTTGACATATGGCTTCTGTTGCAATTGAGAATATAATTTCATTAGATTGGGCCATTACAACTTGTTGGCTAGGGAGGTGCGTAAGATGACACCATTTAACAAATTCCTAGAACACATGAATTTGGGGAAAAATAAGTTGATGTGAGAATGACTCTCAGATACACAACTCATCACTATTGTCTAAATACTTTTAATTTTCCTAGCTATGAAGCCCATAAAAGTCAAACTCACACTAGGTATTTTTATTTTATATTGCATGTCGACGAAAGGGAATTCATCTAGGTTTTGAAAAAGAGGAAAAAAAGGACTCTCGACAAACATTTTCGCCTTTCCTTTATGAGAAGACAATTTCAATTAAAATGGAAGCTAAGAAAATAATATTACCATACTGCAATTGATCGACTACAGGAGAGGAATGGTACTGCAAAGAGTGTTGGTAGACTTGAAAACCTTCGAGCCTTAATGATGCAGGAGCATCCAGCACCTTAGTCAAAGGGAGGAATCCAAAGCGAGAAAGGAGGAAGACGTGGACCAGGGAGAAAAAAAGTGACTTTTCTATTTTAAAACAGAGAAAAGGATGGAAGTGATAAGTCTCTAGAAGAATTTATCTGCCACATATGTATGCATGTACCAAGAGCTTTAGGGATTTTGTAAGAGGAAATCATGGAGAAATTTATCAAATCCTTTCGTGATCCGATCCAACACTTCTTATATATACGAACCTGCACATTCAATGGGAGAGATAGGGCAGTAGATAGACACGATGTAGTCGAGAGGAGAACTGCTACTAAGGATGAAATGCCAGCTGTGTTAATCTAATATATGTGTGTTTAAGTGTTGATTGCATGTTGCATGTATTTCATACATGTATTTGTGTTAATGGCTTGGAAGCCAGCTTTTATATGTGTGTGCGTGGATTTAATTCCCAGATTGAGAATGCGTTGATCAAATGTCAACCACAGTAGGATCGATGGTGATCCAAGGTGTAGAGTTAACTATTATTTATATGAATGTTGCGCATGAACTGGTGTATGGCAGAGGAACTGGCTTTAAAGCACATAAATCCATCAACTGGTAGACGAATGCGAGGAATATTAAGTTAAGGAAGATATGGACAAGAATACATAGGAGCCATTTGATCTTATGGATCAACGGTCCAGACCCTTTATCACATACGCAGCAGAACCTTTATTGCATCAACAAAACACTTTATGAGTTATCGGAACCGGCCAAAGTTTGACTACGAATGCAAAGTTGCGATTACGCGACAACCATCAAATATGGTCTCAGAATGACGGTCTAGATCCGATCGACGATCACATATTAGAGAGGCCAAAGGACTTGGAAAACAAAGCAGCGAAGTGTCGATATGTTGATAGTGATATCGCTGATAGGCTAATCGACGATAGGGTAGTCAAAGTCTGGAGGAGATCGGAGATGCATCAATCGGCGATCGGGAGGTTCAGAGTGTGGACCTGCTGACTAATTGTGAAATTAGGCTAATAATGTTTCAAGTCTGTGGATGTGTTCAGGGTGAAATTTCTATGGTTTCCTAGGTATTTGCTTGTTCTGATAGTTAAATGGGTTATGGGGTTTAAGGCTCAAATGCCATGCGTAATGCTCCAGATGTTAATAAAGTCTGATAGTGTGGTGGCTCAAGTTCTTGTGTGGTCCATGGTTTTAAGGCTTAATGCCTTGCGAATTCTTCTGATAGGCTTTGTGGGCCATAACCCACAGGCCTCAGGATCAATTTCTTTAGGGAAAGGGATTTTATCTAACCTGCAATTTCTCATTCCCATCACTTAACCCTGCATGGATCAAACAAATGGAAAAAGGACATAAGGCAGGGTGATATAGGATTTTTAAAGTGAGATAGGATGGTGATTAAAGGAAACATTACCATTTTAGAGCATCGTATCAAAGGAGTTATACATTGAAGGGAATTATTAATGGAGTGGAGGAAGGCAAGAGTGGGAGGAAGTGGGCAATGTTTTTTAGGGCGGACGTATAAGTGGTAAGTGGTAAAGGGGTTGAGGCCCTCGAAATCACTGTGAAGTTGCAACGTAGATTTCAGTAATTTCTAATAAATCCCAATTCAATGTGCTTCTCTTGGCTTGCATTCAATTTCAACTTTTATTTGGTCAACTCTTTCTTTAACATTATGTACTAGTTCCTCCTTCTCAAATATAATGTGAAATGATGGCCACAAATCTCTAATATTTGCATTAATTTTATGACATATAATTTGATTGGCCTCTACCATCATCTAGGTTGTCCAAGACTAATTTTCATATTTTTCAATTTGTTGAGTCAACTTGATTTTTTTTTTGCACTTTTGCTAAATATGCATTGTCACCCTTGATTTTATTTTCCTCCATTCTTCCCAATGATGCTAATCACATCTCTTTTCCTTATTTAGTTAATGATAAATCTCTCAAATCTTTTACTAACTTTTCAGAAGAATCTGCAGTGGATGTTTCTACCCTTTCTGTTGAATTTGTTGTTGTCGTTTGTTGTACTATTTGTTTTGTTGGTGCACCTATAGCTACTAACATTTCCTTTTCTTTCAGAACTACCTCCATGTATGTCTCCATTTTCTGAATTTGAACGTTCTGTTCAATTATCAACCTAAACAAATTTTCCTTCTCTCTGTCTTGAGTTGAGTAATCTCTTTAGTCTGTGGATGCTCTGTGTTTGGATGCTTGACCTTCTCTCTTAGAGCTTGAATATAATAATTTTTATTTTTTATCATCTCCTCATCTTCTTTGATGTCAATAGGATAATATCCTAGTTTAATTACCAAATATTAAAGAGCTTTTGTTTTGGTGTATTTGGCCAAGGACGACATTCACTCTACATTTAGTTGTGAATGCATGTTATTTAAAGAGGCCTACAACTTGGAGGCTTCCATGGTTGAACTTGTTAAAATTGATTATATGATTTCACTCGTCTGTCTATGAAAATAAATCTAGTCGATTGCATGAATTTTCTTGGTATCAAAGGAAAAGACTGAGGCTTTGTAGTCTTCTGCACCTTTAGGGACTGCAACTATAGTTTCCAAGAGTGTTAATTGGAACTCTCCCTTCTTTCTGTCAAGTGTAGCCAACAACCTATGGTGATTAGTAGAAGTATGCATCCAAAATTATGTGTATGTAGTAGCCTTCAATGCTTAATTCTTCCTCTTAATCTCCATGTACCTGCCAAAACTATTCTATTGTGTTGTAATTTGGGATGTAGAAGACAAAGGGGACTATATTGTCTCCTGAACACATGGAAATGAAGTGGTGGGAAGACATACTAAAACAATTTTAGCTTGATCCTGTTAACCCTTTTATTTTGATGGTTCCTCTTGAATATTTGTTATCTAAGTATCACTTCTGGTATAAGTATTAGTATTTGTCCTTTGAACTTTCTTTCTCCTATTGAAAACATGAAAATTTGTAGCTTGAGACCCTAAATTTGTAGGAGACATACTTCCCTTGATCTCTTGGATTCTTTGTCCTTAGAAATAGGAGTTTTTAGAGACGTTTGACTGACAATTTTCTCTTTGGCCTCTTGCAGTGTATTCTCTGTCCACTCCACTTGATTGGCATACTGCTATATTTCTAGTCTAGTTGTATGTGCATATGGTGTGGTCTTCTGCTCAACTCTCAATTTTGTAATTATCCCTAATGGATCATAATACCATGTAAAACTCAGCTTGAAATCCATCTTCTTTAGTAATTTATCTACTTCCTTTGTTGTTGCTCTAGTGTTGACAATGTAAGGACCAATATGTGCCTTCAGTTTAAACAGTGCTTTATGCTTTCGTGACACAAAATGTAGGTCATCCATATTTAACATTTCCGTAACATAATCCAAGGCAAAAATTTTGACTGGTAGAAAAATTGGTAACCCGTAGAGAGGGAGTTCACATCCATAAATTCAAATTTCTCTATAATTCTAGTAAAGATATTAGTCTCCAACTTTGGCTTGTTCTATGAGATGAAAAAATCTTTTGGTTTTTGGTTAAATCCTTGGTATAATATCACTACTAAGAAGACACAAGGATACATGAAAAAACTAATATACAAAATTTTTAATTGAATATTCTTTTGAATAATTTTTTTATTAAGGAAGTCCAGTGAATAATTGATAATGGTCTTCCATGTTCATCCATCTTCTGCAACTATAATTTTAACCTCTCTTCTTGATAGAACTGTTGGCATTATGATTTAGGTTTGGAACTATGGCATAGGTGTTGTCCTTGATGGAAACTCACTTAAGTGGCAAATCACTATTCAGACTCTCAAAATGATAGAAAATGAGATACCCGCAGGTGCAATTAACAAAAGCTGTGGACCTGCAGGTGCCCCGAACAAGAAGTGCGGACATACCCGCAGGTACTTCGAACAAAAGGTGTGGGTGTCAAATTCACTCACTTCGATGCAGAGAAGCGCGTGCAGGTGGGAATTTTTATGATTGATCCATGGTATTTAGTCCGAGGTACATGATCCTATGGTTTTTTTCCGTGGTATAGCATCTAAATTATTGAACCCCGGTTTTGGGTCCCTTGTATTGGTTTTCTATGGTTTTGATCCATGGTTTGAGTAAGGGCTTGCCTATAAAAAGGAAAGGAGATCATTTGGCTAGACACTTGTGAAAATTGAATATCTTAAGATCTGAAATTTTGGGTGATCGGTTTGAAAAGCTAGATCTAAATCAAGGAGAAAACTATAAATTGTAAGGCGAATCTATTATAGGTTGTGATCTCTTTGGCGCATGATCAGATTTGTGGATCTGACAGTCTGTGGCACATTGGAGGACTGATAATTTGGCTCTATATGGAGGTCTGCAGGCGATCCACAGTGCAGGTGCAGAGGTACGCAGCACAGTAGGAGGCGCAGGTGCGGAGGCACGCAGCACAGTAGACGGATCAGGTGCGAAGGTATGCAGAGCAGAAAAAGGTGCAGGTGCGGAGGTATGTAGTGTAGTAGAGTGATTAGGTGTGGAAGTGCGTTGTCGGGCAGACAGTGCAGGTGCGGAGCTACGCAGTCTAGACACAGAAGAACTACGGATATTTGCAGGTTTCTATTGGTGAAGTTGCGAACTTTTCTTGAAATATTTTTTCGCTGCCTTTTGTTTATTACTGCAGAGTTCTGGGTTTAGATTACTGGTATTGCTTTTCTGGTTACTGCATTCTGAGAGGCTATTGGATGATTCATTAGTTGATAGTAAAAGGATATTGGTTGATTCACATGTACTTGATGATTATTTGATGTTCATGGATCCGGTCTGAAAATTAATGAAACATGGTCCTTGGAAGAAAAGAAGTAGGTCAGCACCTACATACTAGTAACTCAGCTAGTACAAGAGATAAGGGGGTTGTAGCTCCCTTCCAGGAGAGACTGGAAAATGAGAGAGGGTTGTATCTCTCTGCAGGTTGTAGCCTGTGTACTGGTAAAGGACTAAACCAGTACAAAATCATTGTAAAAGAAGTTTCTAATTGAAAGAAGATAGAGACACATTGCAGTAGGTGGTTTTCACCCGCATTGGGTTTCCACCTTATATCTGGTGTTCTTTGGTGTGACTGTCTGTTTTTTCTTGTTCCTGTTCATTATTATATGGTACAAACATTCAAATTAATGGTCGACATCTGAAGAATAAATTAAATTATAAATATAGAAGGAATATTGAAAATAATTTGATAATACTGATTCACCCCGCCTCTCAGTATTATTTCCAACAATTAGTATCAGAGCAGGTCCTTCAAAAGAAGCTTGATCGCTTGAAGGAAGATCTATCATCATGAGCAACTACGAGAGGGAAGCATCGATCAGGCCGTCGATTTTTGATGGGACAAACTTTGTATATTGGAAGGTAAGAGTCACTGCCTATCTTCAATCTCTTGGTACAGAAGTCTAGGATATCATAGATACAGGGTACACCTTTCCGTTAGCAACACCTACAGATTCAGCTGGTAAGAAGCAATATGAAACAAATGCAAAGGTTGTTAATACTCTATTAGGATGTCTATCTCAATCAGAATTTGTCAAGGTTATGCAGTATAAATCCGCAAAAGAAATATGGGACAAGATTGTTCTTTGTTATGAAGGAGATGAACAGGTAAAATGAGAAAAACTTCAAACCCTCAGAATTCAGTATGAAAATCTCATAATGCACAATGATGAAAGAGTGGCTAACTATTTCCTTCATGTAGATGAGATTATTAATTGTATGAAAAACTTGGATGAGGAATTAAAAGAGGCTGTTGTGGTTGAAAAGGTTCTAAGATCCTTGTCCCCTAAATTTGAATCTAAAGTTTCTGCTATAGAAGAAAAGGAGAATCTACAAAACCTCACTATGTCACAGTTGCATGGAATTCTGACCGCTTACAAAATGAGGAAAGGAGGACCAGCAGACAAAAGAGAAGCTGCTTTCAAGGTTTCAAGAAAAGGAGATTACTATAAGTCAAGACATCTATCAGAAGAAGATGAAGAATCAAATTTTGTCAAGAACCTTCAATGGGGTGCTGGAAGATCCAAAGGTAAGTTACCTTTCAAATGCTTTGCTTATGGAAGAGTCGGTCACTATCCTGCAAGGTGTCCACATAAAGACAAGCTTGATAAAGGTAAGGAACCTGTCAAATGGAACAAGAAATAGAATAAGGAAAGTTATCACACTCAGTGATGGACTTTCAAATAGTGATGAAGATGAACAAGGTAACAATTATAGACTCTTAATGGCTTTTGAATATGATGATTTTATGGATGCTATAGATGAAGAAGGTCTTTATGAAGAAACTTCTAGACTCAAAATATGTTTAGAAGAGAAGAATGTGATCATTGATACTCTTCAATTCCAACTTGCTGAAAAGGAAAGACTTCATGAAAAGTTAGAATGTGAAATTGTTGGTCGTAGAAAAGAGATTGAGAAAACAAAAGCTCTTAATATTAGATTTGTTAAAGGATTGGAAACTCTAGATGAGATTATCAATGTACAATGTTCTCCACTAATCAAGACATGTCTGGGGTATAATGAAGAAGCATCTAAAGCGCAGGAACCATCCACCTCCAAAAGTTATCTTGATGCAGCAAGGAGGAGTGAGCAAAGGTCAAATAAAAATCACCAAGTAAATCAGAGACAATTTACCTCAAGAATGAACAAAGACTACCATGTAAATCAGGGGCTATCCACCTTAAGGATGAACAGAAGCTACAACTAGCCATAGGTAAAATCTTCCCAATTTGCCTCAAGAATGGATGTCAATAGAAACTACAATTGGTTGGTTGATAAATTTGATAATCGCAGGAGTTTATTCAATGACCAATGTTTTTCTTGTCATAACGTTGGTCACAAAGTAGCTCAATGTGTTGCCTATAAGACAATCATGACTAGACAAGCTCAAAAACAAAGGAGCATGTCTGGGATTAGAACCTACAATAACTTTTCTGCTCTTGAAAATGAAATAGAATGCTCTATTTGTAACAACTTCGGTCATGAAGATATTGAATGCAGGAGCACGTTTCGACGGACAACTCAGAAGGAGCAAGCCTCAAGTGTAAAAACATGGAGAATGAAGGAACCACAACCAGAGAGATGTGGTATAGCTTTATATGTAGAAGGGAATGAAAATCAATGGTACATTGATAGTGGTTGTTCGAAACACATGACAGGTGATAAGGAAAAACTCCAGGCATATAGTGCCTTAGAGAAGGAGAAGAAGGCCTCTTTTGGAAATGACACCCCTGCGCTCATAAAAGGCAAAGGTTATGTTTAATTGAAAGAAAAGGTCAAAGCTGTAAATGTTATGTATGTTGATGGGTTAAAGCGTAATTTATTTGAGTGTCAGTCAGATGTGTGATCAAGGAATGGAGGTAATATTTCGATCAAATGGATGTGGTGTTTTTGATCTTGATACAGGAAAAACAGTGATCAAAGACGTAAGGACTCCAAACAATTTATACATATTCAAAGAAGGACAACATCAATGTTATCTAAGCAAGAACGATGAACACTGGTTATGGCACAGAAGATTGGGGCATCTTAGCTTCTCACAGATAAGGAAAGCATGTAAATACCAGGCAATTCGTGGTCTTCCAGACATCAGAATTCCAGACAATACAATTTGCAAATCATGTTAGCTTGGTAAGCAAACCAGAACTAACTTCTCTGAGAAAGAAGGATCAGCTAGCAGGCCACTTGAACTTGTCCATACTGATGTATGTGGCCCATCTAGGAAAAGGTCACCTCGAGGAGAAGAATATTTCATATTATTCATTGACGAATTTTCCAGGATGTGTTGGATAGGACTTATGAAGCACAAAGATGAAGCCTTTGAAAAGTTCAAATCATTCAAAGCCTTGGTGGAGAACGAATCATATCACAAAATCAAATGCCTCAGGTCTGATAGAGGTGGGGAGTTTACCTCGAATGAATTTTTCAACTTTTGTGAAGAACATGGAATAAGAAGGGAATTCTCTACAACGAGGATTCCTTAGCAAAATGGAGTGGTAGAAAGGATGAAAAGAATAGTTCAACAAATGACTCGTGCTATGATTGATGAGTCTGGAACTCCTGCAACCTTCTGGGGTGAAGCCGCATTTGCTACAGTTGTTATTCTCAACAAGACAAATATTCGGGTGAACAACACTCAAACTCCTCATGAGCTTTGGTATGGTGAGACTCCTTCGGTAAAACATTTCAAAATTTTTGGAAGCAAATGCTATATTAAAAATAATGATGAAAGTCTTGGCAAGTTTGAACCTAGAGCAGATGAAGGCATTCTCCTTGGTTATTCTCCTCACAATAAAGCATACAAATGTTACAATAAAAGGCTTGGAAGAATTGTCGACAGCATTGATGTAGTAGTGGATGAAAAAGAAAACACTCCCAGGCAGGTAAGATCTGAAGACTTCGAAGATGAGGATGAATATCCATCACCATCAAATCAGATTCATGATGAAGAAGAAACTCATGAGGCATCAAAGGAATAGATAAGAATAGAAGAAAAGACTCCATCTAGGTATGTTCAAAAGAATCATCCATAATCTCAAATTTTGGGGCAAAAGGAGGCAGGCGTACAAACAAGAAGAACAATTGCAGAAGCTTCAAGATATTTGGGATTACTCTCCTACACTGAACCACAAAATGTAAGAGAGGCATGCAAAGATGAATGCTGGGTCAAGGAAATGGATGAAGAACTTGAGCAGATCGAAAAGAACAACACTTGGGAGTTGGCTCCTAGACCAAAACATAAGAATGTCATAGGGACAAAATGGATCTTCAAAAACAAGTTGAATGAAAATGGGGAAGTAATTAGAAACAAGGCCATACTTGTTTGTGAAGGGTATACTCAACAAGAAGGAATAGACTTTGAAGAAACTTTTTCTCCCATTGCAAGACTTGAGGCCATCAGAATTTTCCTTGCTCTCTCTAGCTTTCAGAAGTTCAAATTATTTCAAATGGATGTGAAATCAGTCTTTGTGAATGGAGACTTAGAAGAAGAAGTGTACATTGAGAAACCAGATGGTTTCATCCTTGGGAATGATCCAAATCTTGTAAGCAGACTAAAAAAGGCTTTCTATGGTCTCAAACAGACTCCAAGGGCTTGGTACTATCGGTTGGACAAATACCTTCATCAACAAGGTTTTTCAAAAGGATCAGCTGATAGCAATCTTTATACAAAAATTGAAAATTACAAGTTGCTAATACTTGTTGTGTATGTAGATGATATTATCTTTGGCAGTAATGAAGAAGCTATGAGTCAAAACTTTGCCTTGGTAATGAAGAAAGAATTCGAAATGTATTTGCTAGGAGAGTTGGCATATTTTCTTGGTCTACAAATCCAACAGAATGAAGGAGGTATCTTTTTATCTCAAACCAAGTACCTCAAGCAGATCTTGAAGAAATATGGCATGGAAGATTCGAAAGGAGTATGTACACCTATGGTTACAGGATGCAACCTTAGTGAAAATGATGAATCAGTAGCAGTGCATCAACCAACCTATAGATCCATGATTGGAAGTCTGCTTTATTTAACAGGTACCCAACCAGACATCATGCATGCAGTGGGAATAGTTGGAAGATTTTAGGCAAATCCAAAGGAAAATCATCTTTAGGCAGTTAAGAGAATCTTCAAATACCTTCAAGGAACTCAAAACTATGGCTTATGGTATCCTAGAGATACAAATCTCACACTTCATGCTTATACAGATGCAGATT
This sequence comes from Pinus taeda, assembly GCA_000404065.3. Classification (NCBI taxonomy): domain Eukaryota; kingdom Viridiplantae; phylum Streptophyta; class Pinopsida; order Pinales; family Pinaceae; genus Pinus; species Pinus taeda. Next base: position 58,924 of record APFE030576747.1, on the reverse strand, counting down.
GGGCCGGAAGCGTGGATGAAAGAAAAAGCACTAGTGGAGGTGCATTCTTCATGGGTTCCAGATTAGTATCTCGGTTCAGTAAGAAATAGAGTTCAATTGCTTTATCTACAGCTGAAGCAGAGTATGTGGCTGTTGCATCTTGTTGCACACAACTTCTTTGGATGATGCAAACTTTGCAAGACTTTCAAATCACTTGTACTCCACCTATCTCCATCCTATGTGATAATACAAGTGCTATCAGCATTTCAAAGAACCCAGTCATGCATTCAAAGACCAAGCATATACCTATCAAACATAATTTTCTTCGGGAAAAAGTGCTTGAACAAAAGGTCAAGTTGGAGTATGTTCTCTCTAAGGAACAAGTTGTTGATATACTCACCAAACCACTGCCTAGGGAGACCTTTGAATACCTTAGGCAAAAGTTGGGGGTAGTTGATGCTTCATCTTGTTGTTGAATCTTATTTGTTTCAGAGATTGTTGGTTGTACGTGAGTTTCATATGGCATATACGCGTACATTCGCTGGTTTTTGGATTGGTCAAAGACCATCTGGCATAGGTTTAGGGGGAGCCTATATTCTTCTAATCATACATTGTTGGAATTATTGTAGACGATCTTCGAGGAGAAAGTACAGAAGGAGAACATGGATATTGCTGCTAATGTTTTGTCTCTATGTCTTATGGTGTATGGTGGATTATGGTTCTTCTTGAAGAAAAATGCTTTTGCAGATCTGGCCTACAGTTAGGGGGAGCATGATCAGCACAGCAGAGCAGAGTTTTCAGCATGTTCTCAGGGGGAGCATAACCCTTTGCCTTTGATGACAAAGGGGGAGAATGACTTTAGGATCTTAGGGTTTCCATCAAGTCCAAAGGAGGAGATTGTTGGCATTATGATTCAGGTTTGGCGTTATGGCACAGGTGTTGTCCTTGATGGCAACTCACTCAAGTGGCAAATCACTGTTCAGGCTCTCAGAATGATAGAAAAGGAGATACCCGTAGGTGCGCTTAACAAAAGTTGTGGAGCCGTAGGTGCCCCAAACAAGAAGTGCGGATATACCCGCAGGTACTCCAAACAAAAGGTGCGGGCGTCAAATTCACTCACTTCAATGCAGAGAAGCACGCGCACATGGGAATTTTTATGATTGATCCATGGTATTAGTTCGAAGTACATGATCATATGGTTTTGGTCCATCGTATAGCATCTAAATTATTGAACCCCAGTTTTGGGTCCCTTGTATTGGTTTTCTATGGTTTTGATCCATGGTTTGAGTAAGGGCTTGCCTATAAAAAGGAAAGGAGATCATTTGGCTAGAAAATCGTGAAAATTGAATATCTTAAGATCTAAAATTTTTGGTGATCAGCTTGAAAAGCGAGATCTAAATCAAGGAGAAAACTGTAAATTGTAACGCGGATTTATTATAGGTCGTGATCTCTTTGGCGCATGATCAGATCTGTGGATCTGACAGTCTGTGGCACATTGGAGGACTGATAATTTGGCTCTATATGGAGGTCCGCAGGCGATCCACAGTGCAAGTGCGGAGGTACGCAGCGCAGTAGAAGGCGCAGGTGCGGAGGTACGCAACGCAGTAGACGGATCAGGTGTGAAGGTATGCAGAGAAGCAGAAGGCACAGGTGCGGAGGTACGTAGCACAGTAGACTGATCAGGTGCGGAGGTGCGCTGTCGGGTAGACAGTGCATGTGTGGAGGTGCGCTTTCGGGTAGACAGTGCAGGTGCAGAGCTACACAGTATAGACACAGAAGAACTTCGGATATTCGCAGGTTTCTATTGGTGAAGTTGCAGACTTTTCTTGAAATATTGTTTGGTTGCCTTTTGTCTATTACTGCAGAGTTCTGGGTTTAGATTACTGGTATTGATTTTCTAGTTACTGCATTCTCAGAGGCTATTGGTTGATTCATTAGTTGATAGTAAAACGAGATTGGTTGATTCACATGTACTTGATGATTATTTGATGTTCATGGATCTAGTCTGGAAATTAATGAAACGTGGTCCTTGGAAGAAAAGAAGTAGGTCAACACCTACGTACTAGTAACTCAGCTAGTACAAGAGCTAAGGGGGTTGTAGCTCCCTTCCAGGAGAGACTGGAAAACGAGAGAGGGTTGTAGCTCTCTACAAGTTGCAGCCTGCGTACTGGTAAAGGACCGCACCAATACAGAATCATTGTAAAAGAAGTTTCTAATTGAAAGAAGATAGACACACATTGCAGTAGGTGGTTTTCACCCACATTGGGTTTCCACCTTATATCTGGTGTTCTTTGGTGTGACTGTCTGTTTTTTCTTGTTCCTGTTCATTATTATATGGTACATACATTCAAATTAATGGTTAACATTTGAAGAATAAATGAAATTATAAATCTAGAAGGAATATTGAAAAGAATTTGATAATATTGATTCACCCCCCTCTCAGTATTATTTCCAACAAGAACAACATCAAATATACAAGGATTGACTCATGCTTGAATGCAACTTCAATGGTAAAATGCATAAACTAATCATGAATAACACTTGATAGGTACTGACTATAGTTAAAAATGGCTCATGGCTCTTAACCAATTGAAAACACTGACAAAGATCCTAACACTATTTCATCTACCCATTGATCTCTGGGATAATATAATAGGAAAGTAACCATAGAAATAACATTCCATGACATCTTAGGGAAAATAAAAGGAGAATATGGGGGATTATGTCTGGGAAATTTAGAATTCTTAGGCAAAAAAGACTCAAAGATATGGGCTTGTTGAGAAAAGGTAAGCTTATAGTATATTTCCATGACTGAATCAGTGGAAAGTGGATGTAAGCGAGCTTAAGGATTAATTTGAAGAGCTCCGAAGATGGATGTTGGTGCATTTGAAAATATAATTTCATTATTTTGGGTGATTACAGCTTGTTGGCTAGGGAGATGCGTAAGATGACACAATGTAATAAATTCCTGGAAGACATGAGTTTGGGGAAAAGTAAATTAAAGTAAGAATGACTCCTAAATATGGAATTTATCACTACTGTCTAACTATTTTTAATTTTCCCAGTTACCAAGCTCATAAAAGTCAAACTCACACTAGGTTTCTACTATTTTATACTGTGTTTCGACCAAATGGAATTCATCTAGGTTTTGAACAGGAGGAAAAACAGGACTCTCAACAAACATTTTCACCTTTCCTTTATGTGAAGACATCTTCAATTGTAATGGAATCTCATAAAATAGTATTACCATACTACAGTTGATCGACTGTAGGAGATGAATGGTACTGCAGAAAGCAATGGTGGACTTGAAAACCTTTAGGTCTTAACCTGCATGGATCAAAAAAATGGAAAAAGGATATAATGTAGGGTGATATGAGATTTTTAAAGTGAGAGGGGAGGGTGATTAAAGGAAATATTACCATTTTCTAGCATCATATTAAAGGAATTATACATTGGCGGGAGTTATTAATGCAGCGGGAGGTAGCGAGCAATAGTTTGTTGGGGGGGGGGGGGGGGCATATAAGTGGAAAGTGGTAAAGGGGGAGGCCCCCAAAATCCCTGTGAAGATTCCATGTAGCTTTCAATAATTTCTTATAAATCATATCCCCCCCTCGTTAAGTCCCAAGAGCTTGGGGGTGGGAGGCGAACATCGTCCTCCATCATTGGTCCAGGCAGGGATGTTCTCAGCCTTCCAATGGTGCCAACACTTTATCAAAAGCGACAAACGTCACATCTGTTGTTATTTACAACTTTAAGAAAAATTTATTACTAATTAATCCACATTAACATAATCAAAACTTATGGCGACATTTAAACTAGCTCTTCTGTTTGGGGAATTTTATTTTATTTTATTCCCCTTTATTTTTTCTATATTTTTCTATTTTCTTAATTTATTTTTCTTTCTACTTTTCATTCTTATTTCTCTATTTCTATTTTGCTTATTTTGTATTTTATTTTTGCCTTTCTTTTCTTTTCAAAAGCTAAAACAACTTAAAATGAAAAAATAATTTACAACATCCCATCGAGATAAATAACTAGATAATCATACCTTGATCACTATATTTATATGGCCCTAATAGTGGCTCTTATGGGGATGGAATCCTCCCTGTGAGGTGAAAAGAACACCATAGACTAGTAGCCTTCTCCATTGTGCATTTATTTTGACCTTCAATCAACTGAAACTAACTTTACTAACTAAAAATTCATTACATAAGGTAGCAACTCATTTCAAAACTTAGGACCTTCACTCTGAGCTTCAATGTATGATGACACACATCCACACCTACATTACTTGAAATAATTAAATGCTATATATAATGATGTTGTTTTAAACGGGCTAAATTTAGGTAAAGTAATGTTTGAGTAACCTACCATTGACAGACCCTCCAAGAAGTGATTCTCCTTTTGGATACTTTAACAGAAATGTATTGGTTCCCTGAAAAGATTTAATCGTGTAAGGTCCCTTCCACAAGCTGTCAAAATTTCCATGCTTTCCCTTTTCCTCATTTTTGGCATCACATTTTAATACAAGGCCGTTAAGCTGAAAATCATCAGCTTTCACCCTCCTATCATGAATCCTTTTGATCTTGTCCTGAATTATCTGTGTTGGTGTAGGATTCTTCTGTTGTCTACTATAATTGTACCATTTGATTTATCCTTCTCTACACATCATTTGTTTCATCCTCTAATTCCTACAATAATTTCAATAATGGAACTCCTAGGGAGGTATGGAAAACTGCATCAACTCCATAAATCAATTAGAAAGGTGAAAGTCCAATTAATTTCTTAGTACTTACCCTATCAGCCCATAGAGAATTTATCAACTTTTTGTGCCAATCCTTTTTATTCTCCTATAATATCTTCCTTATTATATTGACCAAGCTCTTGTTAGAAGACCTTGTAACCCATTTCCTGGAGGATAATAGGTAATAGAATTTCCTTGCAATATATGATATTTATTATGAAAATCAAGCATATTTTTAGACTTAAATGTAGTAGCATTATTAGTGATGATCTTGTGAGGACATCCAAACCTCGAGAGAATATTACCTTCCATGAATTGGATAATTACTGAGTTTGTGGCCTACCTAGTTGGAACTACTTCTATCCATTTGGTGAATTAATTTGTTGCTATCAAATTCCACTTGTGTTGGGCCGAAGAAATTAGATGAATCTCCCCAAAAGAATCCAAACCCCACTGTTGAAAAGGCACTTCTACTGAAATATGCTTCAAAGGAAAAGGTAAGAGTTTCTTCTTTCCTTCAAAAATATGACATCGATAACAAGTAGGAACCCTTTTGTGTACATCAGAAAATAAAGTAGTCTAGTAGAAACTAGCTCTCAAGATTTTATTTAATGTAGTCTTCTAGAAAATATGCTCTCCATAGTCACCTTTATGAAATTATTCGATTATCTTATCTTCTTCATCCTCTAGCAAAAAAATCAATAAAATTCCTCCAACATCTTTCCAATATAAATCTTGATCTAGAATGAAGATTTTAACAACCTTTAATTTGAGTAACCTTTCTTTAGTCTTTGTCAGACCTAGTGGAGCTTGTAAATGCTGCAAAGCATAAACAATATATGTATACCAGGGGGAAGTACCATTTTTTTCTGATACATGTTGGAAAGACTCTTCTTCACCATCTAGAGCAGCAATAAAATTGATATCCAATGCATGAAATTTATATTCAACCATCAACTTGGCAAAACCTTGACCCTTAATACGTTTTGTGGGCTTAATGTCAATATCATATTCTAAAATAATAGCTATCCACTTTCCTCTTTTTCCTTCTGGATCATTTTGAGTAATGATGTCTTTTACTACTACATTGGGAACAAAAGAAATTATATGAGAATGCAATATATACACTCTAAAATATTTGAAGGATTTTACCAAGGAAAAAGCTTGTTTTTCCATAATATTATATTTCAAATAAGCATCTCTTAACCCCCTATTGAAAAAGGCTATGGGTTGTTCATATCCTTGCTTGTTTTTCTGCATCAGTACTACTGCAATAGTATGCTCTGAAGCAAAGGAAAAAATAATAAAATCCTTAGTGTAGTGAGGACTAGTTGGAACAGGAGCATGAGTCAAGCTTCATTTTACCTCAATGAATGACCTCTTTGCTTGAGCATTCCCTTTTATTTCACTGTTATTTCTCAACATGTTGGTAATAACTCTTAAAATTTCAGCTGAATTCAGAATAAATCTCCTAAGAAAATTAATTTTGCCAATGAAAGAATGAGCTTCCCTTTTGTCTTAGGGGATCAATTTTCAGTATAGATCCAATTCTACTTGGGTGAATTTTAATACCGTCCTTTAAAATTATATGAGATAGTAGTTTACCTTCTTCCAAACTAAAAAGAGACTCTTTAGGATTCAAGGAAATACCAAATTTTATACATTTCTCAAAGACATTTTTCAAATGAAACAAATGATCTTCATGAGTTTTAGAAAAAACAGATGTCATCAAGATATATCACAATAGGTTTGCCCTTTTCATATATAAAATAAATACCCATTTCTCTCTGAAAAAATCCCCCCTGCATTCATAAGCCCGAAAAGCATCTTCACATACATAAAAGTTCCCCATGGTGTTGTGAAGGTGGTTTTGTGTTCATCATCTCAATGAACTAAAATATGGTTGTAACCAGAAAAACCATCAGGCAATGAAATTTTGGTAGAACCAAATACCCTCTACAGTATATGATCCATCTTCGGTAAGGGGTAATTGTCTTTGAGAGAATTTATTAAGGTTCCAGAAATCCACACATAACCTTATTTCTCTAGTCTTTTTTCTCACTTGTACTGGATTTGATAACCATTTAGAAAATCTCAAAGGTACAATAATCTTGGCATCAAAAAGCTTCCTTACCTATTTCTCAATTAAAGGAAACAGAACAAGGTTCACTCTCATTAGTTGATACTTGAAAGGTTCCTAATCTTCTTTGATAGAAATAGTATGTTGAATAATGTTTGTGTAATAGGCCTTCAAGTCTTCTTATCCCCATGCAAAAACATCAGAGTATTCTCTCAATAAATAAATGTATTGATGATTCTCTTCTTGAGGTAAGGATTCAAAAAGCTTCACAATCTTTGGATTGCCTTTAGTCCCTATGTTACAATCCCCATCTTTAGTTCCACCAAGTTGCATTTTGGGATTTCTAGCCATATCATTGAAATCAAATAATTATTCAAGTGGTACCAAACCTCTTGGTAGCATGTTGTCCTTTAACTACAATATTTCAAGATCTACTTCATGTTCTTGCTAGTCTGATTCAAAATAGTTTTATGTCTATCATCATCAACAATATTTTTTACATAAATATGAAAATTTCAGAACTCCCCCTTTAATTGCAAAAAATTGTCTAATTTATTGTCGTTGTTGAACACATGCCAGTACATTATGTTATATGGGGTAGAATTCCTATTTTTTACCTCAATCTCATATTTCTTATATGGGTGGAAAGGAATCTTACATGTACTTTCTGAGGTAGTCAATGCATCAATAAACACATTTTGATTTCTAGGAACCAGAGATAACTCATACTCTAGAAAGTTCTGCAAAAAAACTAAAACAACATTTATGTATGCCCTAAACATGGGGTGCTTGGTCAAATACTCACCTTTGATTTGATTTGTGATGAGTTCTGAACCTCTATGTATTGAAATCCTTTTGGCAATTGAGCCTTTCAATAGCTTCAACCCCAAAACAAGTGCCCCATATTCAATCACATTGTTGGTGAATTGGAAATCAAGCTTGTAGGAATACTTCTTTGAGGTACCTGATTTTGTATCTAAAATCCATACACCATCCCCAACTCATTCCTTTCTGACTGCCCCATAAAAATCCATATTCCAAAGGCCTTCATCATTATCATGTTTCATTTTAGACTTTAACTTCACATCACTTGTTTTCTTTTATTGAATTTCCATGTATTGAATTTCTTCTTCTAAACATGTCATTATATAAAATGAAAGAATCCATGTCTAAATGTAGAGAACATAGTGGGTAATTATTGGGTTTGTCATGACTACTTACCATATATTTCATAAGAATCTCCCTAAAAAACCTCCTTTGTTGCTCAAAAACAAGAATAGTTGCATATGTCATATCCATTTGCAATGTGCCTTGGAAACTTTTCTCCCCAAGACGTTGATAAGAGCATTCCATATTTTGGAGGGATATCAACCATAACAACATCCATCACTATAATTTTCGCTAGGATTTGGGTGAGGGTTACACACAAATCCTTGATCAAACCCAAACACCTCACTCTGCTTGAATCAAAAGAGAAAAGGTCTTTATATGGTATGGTTAAATCTAATCTGAGTTGATCCATAATAACTTTTGGCATGAGATTATGTGAAGCACCTGAATCCAGCATGGCATTGTGTAAAATGAAATCATGAATTCTAAGACTAACATAAAATGGTGGCACATTATCATCTTGTGATTTTCCCTCAACTTCTAGTCCAAACAACAATTTTGGCTAGTCATCACTTATATTTACAGTATATGTTCCCTCCTCTATCTTTAGTGATTATATAACTTGACTTCTATATATATCCTTTTTCATTAATTCAATCAGAGGAACACAAATTTCTCATTTTCAATGTTAAAAGAAGGTTGAGTATTTTCTACCTTTTTGACATTTGTATCTTTTTTTTGATGGGTTTCCTTTGGAGGACTAACCTTTCTTTGACTTGTAGAAGGTGTATCAATTTGGATATTTTTAGGAGGATTTTCTTCAGCTTTTTTATTTCCCAGGTTATATTGTTTATGCACCTCTTTAATCACATTTTGATAGCCCTTTTTGTAATCCTTTGATTTTGTAGGCATCACATCTTTTTGTGCCAATAACAACAAATCATGTTCTTATTTGGTCAATAAAACATTATCTATTTCTCCTTCACCAAAAAGATTGATCTAATTATCTTCTAATTCATATATTGTCTCATGTCATTCCTTCACATAATTTTCCTGAAAAGGAGGTCTAATTTGTTGTTGATATGTTGGGTTTCTTGGCTCTCTTTGGTTAATTTGGGGCCGCTGCCTTCTAAAATTTGGATTCTTGATCTGAGCACCCCCTTGTGTTTCTTTTGGTGTGGTTATATTTTTCAAACTCATTTTTTCCTTCATTCTCTCCATAGTTTTAAGAAAAGTGTCTACTTTTACATATGATGACAGGGAAGGTTCTTATTTAATAATCACTCTCTTCTCAGCCCTCAACTTGGATTTATTAGCTACTAGATTGGCCTCTACACTAACAACATTCTTTTGCATCTTTTCTAACATAGCTGGATTTATTTCTCTCAACTGATAGGCCATGTTAGCATCAAAACCATCTGGATAATGAAGTAAATCCAATCCCGGTTGGGGATTTGGAATAGAATTATAAAGTTTGTTGAATCTATTTGAGTAATCTTGAATTGAATCTCCTCGAGCTCTTCTTAAACTTTCATATTTTGTAAGAATCTAAAGTGGATTCTTTTTAACGTCCCAACGAGAAATAAAAACTTGATGAAATTGTTGTAAGTTGGCAATACTGCATGTTTCCAATCCCCTATACCATTTTCTTGCTTCACTTGTCAAACTTTGAGGAAACAACCTTATTTGAACATCATCATCATCAACCTATTCTATGTCTACAAAATCCTTCATCTTATCGATGTGCCACTGAGCTATAGTGGTGCCATTTCCATAAAATTGGGGTATACATTGTGAATATTTCAGTGGTATAACATTTAGTGGTTGTTGAAGAACCAGAGGGGCATAACAAGATGCCATGATTGGAATATGAGAGTATGATGACATTTTAGTTGTGTTTGATGTTAGAGGTGGAAAAGGTGGCGGGACTATGATCTGTTGAGTTGCTATAAAAGGAGTACGAATGAGAGATCTAATGAGTAAATTAGAAAATGGAGAAATCAAAGGGGAGGTCAGTGATGGAGTAGAAGAATAAAGGACAGTCTGTTGAACTATCAATGTTTTTTTATCATCTTGATTCAACTGACTTAACAGGTCTTCAAGATTTTCGAACTGTTGTAAAATTTCTTTATCAAAACCTAAAATAACGGGCTTTTGTCCTGAGATGTATGGTTTGAACATGGATTCATCAAAGGATGTTTCTAGGAGATTTTTTTTTTATTTTCTTGTAAAAATAATATATTCAAACGACAGGTCAGAATCAATATCCTTGAGTGTTTGAAATCTTTCAGGGAGTGAGTGAGACATGAGCAGAGGCTATTGCTTGCTTGAATTTATTCAAGGTTCTTTTTCCTGATCAATCACTTAAGATCATTCAAAATTTTAGGAGGATCAAGATTTGAATGCGATCTTGTATCATAATCTTTCTAAAAGCTAGATTTCCAAGGGAACTTGTGAGAGATGGGTAAAAATAAAACTTGTGAGTGAGGAATTCAAGCTAAAGATTTCCTAACTCATTGTCAGCCACAGGAAATAGGTTTGAGCCTTTGAAATCAAAATTTACCAGGGAATAGTCCCTAGTATGGTCGCCATATTTTTAACACTCTGTAGCTTTCCCAGGATGAAAATGAAACTACAGAGGTAACCACAAACCACTTTTAAAGATGGGATCTAGCCCTTCCGACTTTAAAGAGGGCTCTCTCAATATGATTTTAATTTTAATGTTTAGATATTAGGCTAGATATGAAAGGTTGATATAGGTTTCTTCAAAGTTTTGGTCGTAGAATGAAAAAGTCTTTATTAATCAATAACAAATAAACAAGGTAGCTGAAACAAGGCGAGGTAGGAAAACTCCTTGATCTCATGAATTATCTGTGGTATGAATAAGATGAATATAAGGTAAGAATCAATTAAATATAAAGCATACTTAAATGAATGTTATATTTGATATCAGAAGGAAAATATTAAGATTGTTTGACAAGCCAGAGTAGTGTATTGTAAGTAAATTAAGCTCTTAATCTTCTTGCAACAACCAAGAAAGAACATCGATATGAAAACTTAGAGGGAAAAACACATTGACAGAGCATAAAACATCACCATTTATTCAAAACAAGAATCTTAAAATAATATTGCCTCTGTATTTCTGAATTGATTACTTCAAATTAAAGTTCACAACTTATAATCAAATAAAGATCTTTTCCTTTAAATAATCCAACACTTTCTAAATTATTTTGAAAAATACTTATAGATTTTATCTTGAACTCAATTCAGACTTCAAAATAAAATTATTTAAAAAATAATATCTTTTAGAAGATGTAGTTGTTTCAAAAATAAAACAAATAATGGAAATATTGGACTAATTCGGATGTTCTGTTCATACTTTGAGGAGTGTTGTTGTTGATTGTAGCTATATTTCTATTCTTTTGTTTGACCACTCCAAATCTACAGGATTTCTATTTGATTTCACTCAACAGTCTCCAATAGTTTATCCCATCGTTCTTCACTAGGAATAGAGAAATTCACCATACTTCAAAATATTTCATCTACTTCTGTGTATGTTTCAAAATTTGGCTTATTGAGAAATAGGTGATGAACTTTGTGCTGAATGTAGAGGTCATATTGTAGGCCTTCCAGAAAGCTTCTCTAGTTATTGTTCCTCCAACTTTGGTGAATTTGGATTTATTTGTAGCTATGTTGCACAACCAGTCTTGATATTTCTCTAATGGAATCAATTTTCCATTATAGGCTTTCAATGTTGGAAGCCCTCTCTCCTGCAATAAATTAAACTTTCTATTAAATATTTTCACCTATAGTCCTAACTCTTTTCATTTTTTTTTTCTAGTCATATCATAAGGTTCTTCTTTGTCACAACTCTTTTAAATTCCATGATGGCGTTATTCTATCGTGTATCTGGAGCTCTTCGAGTTTATCCTTAGTCTTGGAGTTCAACATCTTGATAATTCGATGTGCTTATATGGGCATGTGTTCAATTTCAAATTTTGTTTATTCAACTTTTGCTTTAACATTTTGCACTAGTTCATTTTACTCAAATATAATCTGAAATGATTGCCACAACTCTATAATATTTGCATTGATGTTACTCCATATACTCAGCTTCTCCTCTACCAACATTAGGGTTGCCAAAGACTGATTTTCATACTTTGCAATATGTTAACTCAACTTGAAGTTTTTTTGCACTTTTGCTAAATATGCATTATCATCCTTGATTTTATTTTACTCCATTCTTCTCAATGATGCTAACAATATCTCATTTTCTTGGTTAATTAATGATAAATCTCCCAAACCTTTTACTAACTTTTTAGAAGAATCTACAGTGGATGCTTCTCCCCTCCTGTTGAAGTTGTTACTGCTATTTGTTGTGTTTATGTACTTGTAGCTAGTAACATTTCATTTTCTTTCATAAGTGCCTCCATGTCTGTCTCTATTTTCTGAATTTGAACGTTTTGTTCAATTATGAACCTGAACAAATTTTCCTTCTCTATCTCCAGCTGAGTAATCTCTTCAGTCTATGGATTATACCTGGTTGGAAGCTTGAGATTCTTTCTTAGAGCTTGAATATCAACTTTTTTATTTTTTATCATGGCGTTAGCTGCTTTGACGTCACTAGGATCATATCCTAGTTTAATTACCAAATATTGAAGAGATTTGGTTCTGGTCTCTTTGGAAAAGGATGACATTCACTCTATATTTAGTTTTGAATGCATATTATTTAAAGAGGCTTGTAGCTTGGAGGCTGCCATGGTTGAACTTGTTAAAGTTGAGTATATCACTTCACCGTCCTATTTGTGAAAATCAATCTAGTCGATTGTATGAATTTTCTTCGTATCAAAAGAAAAGATTAAGGCTTTGTAGTCTTCTACACCTTTAGGGACTAAAAATATAGGTTCCAAGAAGGCTAATTGGAAATTTCCCTTCTCTGTGTCAATTGTAGATAACAATCTGTGCTGAGTAGTAAAATTCTGCTTCCAAATTTCTGTGAATGTAGTAGCCTCCGATGCTTCATTCTTCTTCTTAATCTCCCTATACTTAGAAAAATGTTTTGTTGTGTTGTAATTTGGGATGTATAAGACACATATGACTTTGTTGTCTCCTCAACATATGGGAATGAAATGGTGGGAAGAACTGTTAAAACAACTATAGCTTGCTCTTGTGAGCCCTTTTCTTTTGATGATTCCTCTTAAATATTTATTGTCTAAGTGTCACTCTTAGTATCAGTCTTAGTATTTGGCATTGGCTCTTTCTTTTTCCTTTTGAAAACATGAAAGTCTACAACTTGAGACCCTGAATATATAGGAGACATACTTTCCCTTGATCTCTTGGCTTCTTCTTCCTTTGAAATAAAAGTTTGTAGATATGTTTGACTGAGAATTTTCTCTTCAACCTCTTACAACGTATTCTCTGTCCACTCCTCTGGATTGGAACACTACTCTATTTCTAGTCTAGGTGTCTTCTTCTCAACTCTCAGTTTTGAAATTATCCCTAGTGGATCATAAGGCCATGTAATTCATCTCCTTCAGTAATTCGTCTACTTCCTTTGTTACTTCTCTAGTGTTGACACTGTAAGGATCAATATGTGGCTTCAATTTAAATTGTTCTTTCTGCTTTCCTGACACAAAATGCAGGTCATCCATAGTTAACATTTGCCTAATATTATCCAAGGAAAAAATTATGACCGTTACAAAAATTGGCAACCTGTAGGGAGGTATTTCACATCCATAAATTCAAACTTATATATAATTCTAGTAAGATACCAGTATCCAACATTGGCTTGTTATGTGAGACTGAAAACTCTTTTGGTTTCTGGTGAAATCCTTAGTATAATATCATTTCTAAGAAGATACAAGGATACATGCAAAAAACGATCTACAAAATTGATAAATGAATATTCCTCTAAATTATTTCTCACTAAGTAAGTCCAGTGAATAATTGGTAGTGTTCATCCATGTTTGTCCATCTTCTGCAACTAAAATTTGAACCTGTCTGCTTGATATAACAACATCAAATATACGAGGAATGGCTGGCATTTGAACACACCTTCAACAGTAAACTTCATAAATTGATCATGAATAATACTTGATATGTATTGACTGTAGTTAAAAATGACTTATGTCTTCTGGCCAATTGAAAAAACTAACAAAAATCCTAACACTATTTCATCTACCCATTGATCTCTGGGATAACCTAATATGAAAGTAACCATAGAAATAACCTACCTTGACTTTTCAAGGAAAATAGAACCAGAATATGGGGGAATTATGTCTCGGCAATTCAAAATTCTTAGGCCAAAAAGACTCAAAGATATGTGCTCGTTGAGATAAGGTAAGATTCTGGTATATTTCCATGAGTGAATCAGTGGAAAATGGATGTAAGGAAGCTTGAAGATCAATCTAAAGATCTTGACAGATGACTTCTGGTGCAACTGGGAATAGAATTTTATTATTTTGGGCAATTACAACTTGTTGGCTAGGGAGATACCTAATACGACACCATGTAACAAATTCCTGTAAGACATGAGTTTGGGGAAAAATAAATTGAGGTAAGAATGACTCCCAGATACTCAATTCATCACTATTATCTAAACATTTTTTATTTTCCCAGTTATGAAGCTCATAGAAGTCAAACTCACACTGGGTTTTTGTTATTTTATACTATGTGTCAACTAAAGGGAATTCATCTAGGTTATGAACATGAGGTAAAACAAGACTCTTGACAACCATTTTTGCCTTTCCTTTATGGGAAGACATCTTCAACTGTAATGGAAGCTCGAAAAATAGTATTACCAGAATACAATTGATCAGCTATAGGAGAGAAATCCTACTATAGAGAATGATGGTGGACATGAAAACCTTTGGGTATTAACCTGCGTGGATCAAACAAATGGAAAAAGGAAATAATACAGGGTGATATGGATTCTTAAAGTAAGAGAGGAGGGTGATTAAGGGAAATATTACTATTTTTGACTATTGTATTAAAGGAATTATTTGTTGGCAGGAGTTATTAATGGCCAACATCCATATGATTGTTGGCGACAACATTTAATAACCAACAATAGGGTGACATGGATGGTTAGGTGGATGATGGGTGGCATGCCGTGGATGTATTGGTAGGAAATCCCTTTGATGCTACCACATAGCTTTAAGTAGTTTCGCCACATTTCAGACCCATCTCCCTCATTAAGTCCTAAAATCTCGGGGGGCAGGGTGGAACATCATCCTCCATCATTGGTTTGGGAGAGGATGATCTAAGCCTTCCAATGTTGCCAACTCTTTGTCAAAATTGAAAAATGTCACATCCGTTTTTATTGAGAAATTTAAACAATTTTTCTTACTAATTAATCAACATTAACATAATTAAAACTTATGGAAACATTTAAACTAGTGTGCCCCTTTGGGGTTTCTTATTTTTATTTTTACTTTCTTTTATTCCCCTTTATTATTTCTATATTTTTCTTTCTTTTTATTTCTACTTTGTTTCTTCTTTTTATATTTTTCTTATTTTTTCTATTATTTTCTTTTCTTTTCGAGAGTTAAAACAACTTCAAATGAAAAAATAATTTACAATACCCCATTGCCATAAATAGTTAGATAATCATACCTTGATCACTACATCTATATGACCCTAACAGTCTCCCTAGATTGAAGGTAGCCAAAATTTTCATTTGGGAATCCAAAATTAAAAGACTCAAGAGCAACATCAAGCATTGATTAGAAAACTGCAATTCAAACAAGAGAGAATCAATCCTTGAGATGGAAAAAGAAATAGATAAAATTCAATCTACCATTGAAAATGAACCTATCATGAAGGAACTCCTATCTCAAACAAATATTATTTTTTCCAAGTACGACTCTCTACTAAAAGAAGAAGAAGAATATTGGAGGCTCAAATCTCATAGCTTATGTCTCCAAGCAGGAGATAGAAACATCAATTATTTTCATAACCAAGGCGAAAATCAGGGACAAAAAAACAACATCAATGAAATACAAGTTCGTGAATTCAAATTTCCTAATTTCGAGGCTATACAAGAAGAGGCAACTGTATACTTCAACAATATATACAGGCACAAAAATCCACCCTCAAAAGAAGATGAATGTATATGCTTGAAAAGGTCCTGATGCTAGTCACAGATGGCATGAATCTTCAATTAACTACTTTTCCCACTAAGGAGGAAATAAGAAAGGTGGTATTCTCCTTCCATCCCAACTAATTCCCTGTACTAGATATATTTCCTACCAATTTCTATCAACAATTTTGGAATTTCATTAAGAGATATCTATCCAGAATGATTGGATGATCCTTAAAATATATTTTTATTAGAGGTGGTAAAAAATTATCATTTCTGGCTATAATTCCCAAAGAATCGAACCATCCTATTTTGATAGATTTTGTCCTATCTCTCCCTATAATGTCTCTTATAAAATTCTCTCCAAGCTCTTGGAAGATCGTTTAAAAAATGTTCTTCCCCATATTATCTCTGAGAATAAGTGTGGTTTCATCCTTAGAATACTTTGTAGACAACATCATCTTAGTTTAAGAAGTTTTTTACTCTATCCAAACACTTGGAGACCAAGGAATGCTCATTAATTATGACTTAGCTAATGACTTTGAGAAATTAATGCACAAATTTATTCTTAATGTAATGAAGAAGATGGGATTCCAATACAAATTTAATCAATGGATCGATCACTCTTTATATCACGTCTCCTTTTATTACCTTCCTTATCAATAGATGAGTTGTAGATTTCTTCGAATCCTCACAGGGTTCGTGTTAAGGCTGCCCTTTATCCCCGTTCATATGTGTTACAGATCCATTTGAGCACATCACTCCCATCATCCAGATCAGTGTTTTGGGGCTCATCAAACCCTAATTTCAATTTTTGCATGCCCTAAACAAGTCACCCTTTTGAATGCCTCCTTCCGAGACAGTTTCATGACATGAAGACATCCTGAATTGACCTCTAGAGGGACCAGCGCAGGTAGGCCTGTGTAAGGGTGCATTTTAGAGTAGTTGAGTCCATGCCAGGGTGCTTTGCAGAGCACTTAGGCTTCCTTTCACCTGCGCTAGGTGAGTTTGAGCAAAATTCATATAGGGTTTGGGGAATACTCTTATCTTTTAGAGTCATCTAGAAGGTTCCCTCACTTATCAACTGCTATGAGCACAAAAATTGATGAGGAATGAATTAATATGCATCCTATCCTCTCATCCCTCTCATCCCTTCCTCCATGGATCTAATTCTAAGTATGGAAGTCCATTTAATACCACCATTTATCAAAAAACCACCTTCATCTCCCTATAAATTGACCACTCATCTAAGTGATCAGGGGCTGGACTTTGATGAATTGTAAGGAGATAATGTTAGTTTGAGAATTGATACTATTGTAAGTGTCCTTATGTTGCTGGAATGGCACGCTTATGATGTGATGTGGATGGAACCAAAGCTGGAGGAGTGACTTCGAATCAGACTTGATGGTTGTAATTCCTTCTTTTATTTCAATGAAGTATTTGAACCTTTTTCCCATATGCTTATCTTGTTATATCATGCTTATATGTGTGAATTTATCTGATTCAATTTACTTGTATACAATAAATATTTTTCTTTGATGAGTTCTTTGTCTTTTTTTGATGTTTATAGGTACTTCTCAAGTGTGTTAAGTACGGGAAGGAGCGATGGGATCGATACAAAAGAGACAAGAGGAAAGTGGAACTACAAGTTGGTCTTCTAATCTTCTTTGTCTTATATATTGCTTATAGGAAAAGGCTAAAGTGCTTTAAAATTTTGTTCTAGATATGGCTACTTATCTAGGGAATTAGTATTTATTCGTAGATACCAAATTCTGCATAACATAATGCATCATCATGGAAGATTAACTAAGTCGTCACCTAGACTGTAAGTGTAGTAATTGTTATGTTCTTGGTATTAGATATGTTCCAAATGTTAAAATCACCCACCTCTCTTAATTTGATGATAACACCATCCTTTTGGGTGGATATTTTATAGCCATTTTCGAGAGAATCAAATTGGTTTTGGCAAAAAATATTTTAGCCTCTAGGGTTTAGCCATTGACTCCAAATACCAAATCTTTTCTTGGAACATATCAAGGGTCAAAAAAGATAAAATTGGAGATATTCTTGTCTCCATAACTATGGGAAACTATAAATAATTTAAGTATCAGGGGATCCCCATTTGCTTGAAACGTCATTCTCCCCAAGCTTGGAAAAACACCCTTATGAAAATTAAAAGAAATCTAGATTCTTGGGGAGACAAATGGATAAATTTAGCTGGGCAAATTAATCTCTTTAAGGAAGTTTTGTTAGCTATCCCCTTGTATCAATTTCCAGTTCTCCTTGATTTGGAGTATGTTCTTCATTGCCTTGGATTCTATATTAGAAAATTCCTTTAGGAACGAGCAAAATCATCTACTAAGAAGTTCCACTTGGTTAAATTGATTAATGTGCACACTCCAAAGCTTCATGGAGGACATGGTATCTAATATCCCATCGTATTGAATGAATCAATTGAAGCCACACTAGCTTGGAATCTAAAAGTGAAACCAAAGTTTTGGTGGGTGCAAGTACTCAAAGAATAATACTTACATCATGGAAATCAATCCTAGATTGACCCTATCCAACCCTCTCAACAAGGTTCCTTGATTTGGAAGCTCATAGATGCCACAATGCCTCTCATTAATAACCACTTCTGTTGGATCCCTTGGAATAGACTAAAAGCCCACCTATGGAATGATTCAATCATGAACCAATTTCCCCTCTATAAATGAGAAACCCCTCAACCCTTGAAGTAGTTCATGTGTAAAGCTGCAAGGACTACATTGGATAAAATATCTAGATGGAATGACTTTAGCAATTGTCTTAGTTAGAAGTTGGAGGATCTCCCTAGAAATATTCTTCCTCTAGTGGAAACCTTGAAAATCAAGCTAACAGGGTGTGCTCCTTGGAGTCAACATGTCTCACAAAATCTTGGATGGAAATATTCTATTCACATTGTCAAGGAAGGGTGCAAGGATCTCCTTCTCTCTTCACATATCCCGCCAAAGTCTTCCCTATGGAAAAAACTATGGAAAATTGATGCAATACCCATGTTTAACACCTTCTATTGGTTCCTCCCCCATAAAAAAATTTTGAATTCTGAAAATCTCATGAAAATAGACATCCAAGGCCCCTCCGATTTTCAATTATGTTTGTAGCAAGGAGAGACCATTAACAACATATTTTGTCTGATGCCCTTATACTAAGTCTATCTAGATCAATTCATTAAGCTCCTTGCACCCTCGAAGAAGATGGCCTTCTGACCCAATGAATTTGTTTTCTTCTTGGAAAAAGCACTACTTGAGCTCCTTCATGGGAAAACCCAATTCTAAAAAACTTTTGATCCCCCTCCTGAACTAACCCAGTTGGAAAATCTGGTTATTTGAGAATAACGACATTTTCAAAAACACCTCCATCGCTGCTAGACCTACTACTCTGAAAGAAATTTCCTTCGATATGGAGTTCATCAACCTTCTCTCTCTATCCCTGACCCTTCCTAAGATAATCAAGATAAGGTTTGGATGAAGTCAATTCCCATCCCCCCTTTGATTTTCACATCTTCTACTCCCAAATCCTATCCATTTGAAAAGGCATGACATCTTTAAATCTCCAAGGAAATATTAGAATACTAGAAAAGAATTAAAAATTGATATATCCACAACTTTGATGATGCTTCTAAGGGAAATCAAGGGGCGGCTATAGGGGCATAGATTCTCACCAATACCAAGGGAAAAATTGTAGCCAAATATTCATGGGGACTAGGTAAGAAGACCAACCACCAAGCTAAGATGCATGACCTTCTTTTTGGATTAAATTTGGTTCGTGGTAGGGGAATTTTGTACCTAATAGTATTGGTAGACTCTATGATCACCATCAAACATTTCATCAATGATACTTATCCTCCAAAAATTCTCCTTAAGCTCCTACTTAAAATAATTAACCAAGCCTCCTGTCTTCATTTTCCCTCTTTCACATCCTCCAGAATCAAAACTTTGAGGATGCCTACCAATCAAATTTATCATGTCTATTGGCTGAAGGTCAGAAAGAAATTAATGGCATAAAGGAGTCACATTGAATACCATATTTATCCTATGTTTATCTCTTGCAAAAAAAATTCCCTAGATCCACCCCACATGTATTATTACTGGAAATTAAAACATAAACAAACCAAATTTTGAAAGGACATGAAGGTTGATGTCATGGCACAAGTAGAAATAGGGTCTCATGTGTGCAGGAGTATTATAATCCCTCATGATTTCCCCTACAAGGTACAGTTCACAATGTCGTATTCGGCTCCTCTAGCATCTGTATCAATGTCTCTAAAGAAGCTGATCATTTTGTGTTTTAATTATGATGAGATGGGATTCATTTGGGAATGAAGTCTCCTCATTGATAATTTTTTGGTCTAGGTTGGCCCCTTATATTTCTTTGTCTCTCCAAATATTCATGGGAAAGCCCTCCCCTTTCCTTCTTGGGTTTTCAATATTCCTTCCCTCTGCAAAAGTCATGGCTTCCATTCGATTTCACTCCAGCTGGCTTTATAATGAGACCCACTTAATTGTCAGGGAGATTTTATTTGGAGATGAGAGCCCTTGTATCCCCCACCCTTGCAACTTAGTTTGCTAGCATAATTCTATTTTAGGGACCCCTTTTTTAGTGACAAGGGGAAAATTTTGTGTTGGTGACAACTTCAACATCTAGTTTTTAGAAAAAATTGGGTGTCTTTAGGTAAATCTTTGGTGCTCACATTATGTTTTATGGTCTTAATATCATTCTGCTATGAATTGCACAGTCTTGTTTCTTTTAATTTTTCCTGTTTCACTATGGATTCATGATCATCCCCCAATTTCGTTCTCATTATCCCTCCCCATGTCCTACTACCTCCCTTTATCGGTCACCTCAAGTGCCCCCTGCACTCACTCTGGCTCTCAATTTGGGCCAATTCAATACATATTTTCACCCCTTCCCCTTCACTCCCATAATATCAATGTATTGAATCAAAACCTCCACTCATCCACTTGCAATCACCTTCAGAGCATTGTTTTCACTACCCTTTTTTCACTTCTCAGTTACCTCTCATATTTTTTAGCCATGTCTAGTCTTAGTTCTTCAATCCTCGAGGAAATTCTCCTAGAAATGTAAGCAAAAACCCTTTGGAGATTCTGCAAGTGGAAATTATGGACCTAAAATGGAAAATTATCTAGTAAGATAACCTACTAATATTTTTCATAGATGAGATTTAGTCACTTGGACTTAAAACTTCTCGTTAGGATGACTAGATTGATGACATGCAAAGATAGATTGAGGATCTCAAAATCAAAGGCAATGTTGTTGGGAAAAATAATTCTACGAGCACTATTCCAGGACCAACCTATGGTAATCTACATTTCGACTTTAACAAACCTACTAATGAAGACATCTATTTTCCTTTGTAATGGGAGCTTACTGTAAATTTGCATTTTTTTATTTCAATTTTGTTAAATGTATGTATGTCAAATGAATATCATAGTATTTTTAGTAAGTAGTGTTTTGGTTTTGATATACAACTCCTCTCCAAAATACGCTATGAAAATGATGAAATCTAATGATTTACCAAGTATTTGTTGTGATTGACCACAAATATAATACAACACTTACTAATTTTTCTTAAAAATATATATATTTTCATAGTTCATTTTTTCTTGATGAGAATAATAAAAGGGAGATGTGTATTTCATTCAATTTTTTTAATATGTGGTATTTAAAATATTGTTAGTAATAAAAGAATAATGTAAGCTAGTAAGTAGTATTAACATGTATTTTAAAATGTGTTAATAAAAATGACATTTTACAATGTACAAAATGGTTTATAAATAAAATATTTAAACAACCATGTTAAGTCTTAAACACTCATGTTATGTAAAATATTTTAGTGTCAACTATGTATATGTTATGTATAGTTAAGGAAATGTGTGTGTGTGTGTGTGGTTCAAAGATCCAAAGATTTGTGCTAAGTTTATGAAATATTTGTACCAAGGAGATCCACTTGAAGGGATCACTTCCATGGAGCTTGACCCTAAGAATGTAGATATAATTGTACCCTTGACCTCTCAATAGCACAGGTGATTTAAATACAGGAGCTCTACCAATTGAGCTAACCCTCAGGGATATATGTTTATATATTATATAAAAATTTGAAAAAAATATAATTCTTATGGTTAAAACGTTCCAAATAATCTCACTATTTTACATTTTGGCTCATTTTCAAGTAAATTTTTTTTGTTTTATTTTGTTGAAAATTCAACAAATATTTGTTGGAATTGTAAGTTTAAGATGTGTATATTACACAATCCAAGTGTCCAAGGAGATTTTGAAGGCATTAAATACATGCATGCATTAAAAACATTAATTTAAAACAATGATTGATATATATATATATATATATATTATATATAATATATATAATATATACTATATATATAGTATAATGTATAGTAAAAGAGAGAGGAGAGGAGAGAGAGAGAGAGAGATGGATCAAACGCTCTTAGGCTCAAATTTCTTTTTTCAATTTTTGTGCTATAAAAAATAGTAAATTTCCACTCACCCAATCTTTGACCCTCTCCCTAGGCAAATGGTAGATCCCTAGTTAAGATGAACATGTCTCCTGGTTAACGTATATTGTGTGTGTATGTAGTAAAATTTCTAAATAAATGTCTTTAACATATTCATTAAACATGGTGGATCTGCTCAAATTTATTTAAATTACTGCAATTTCTTCTTCCAAATCTCTAACTCGCTCTACATCTGCGCATATATAACTTAATTCTTTTTTTTTTCTGTTCTAACTTTATATATTTGATCATAAGAAGATATATATACTTATCTGATGTATATATATATATATATATATATATATATATATATAATATAATATATATATATATATATATATTATGACAATTGGTGAATACAAAATAGTCAACTCAAAGTGTACCAAATGAAAGGTTGAATTTTTCATGTATACTAACATACCATATGAAATTTAAATAGTTGATATATACTAAATTGAGACATACTCATTCATTATAAGTATCAAAAATTATTTTATTAATAGAACTCAATATTCCTAAATAATAATAATAATAAACCATAAAAACAAACTAATATTTAACTTATTTATTATTATTATTGGTATGATTAATAATTATAAGAATAATTGATAAGTGAAATATATATACATTTAAAAAAGCATGGAATATAACTCTTAAATTTGGAGATTTACCTTCACTTTTCCTTGGAGTTTCTAAGTTTCTTACAACACCAAGGTCGAATATGATGGATTATCAACACCGAATGCCCAAAAAACAATAACTGGCATCATACAACACGTATTCATATACATTTTTTTCAAGTAATCAATTTAATTTAAAGGAAAAAAAGATCATAATTGGGTCAGATATAGATGAAAACCTTGAACTTGTTACTATGAATATTATATAACATTCCATGGAGGTTAAATCCATACCATCCACCTTTTAACCATTCATAGTTAAATTACGATTCTAGAATCCCTATTCTGAAATAGACATATCATAATTAAGAAAATAAGTTGTCAGAAATTTATTTATGATAATGGTGAGATTTAAGGTTAAGTATGCCCCAAAAAACAAAAAACAAAGGTTACCAATCCTTTTACTTTTATGGACATTCTTTTAGTACACCTAAAAGTAGCAAAATAGTTTCAAAAATAAGTTAGGGGTGTCTATTTTGAAATAAGGCTTAGACAATTTTAATTTAATTATCATTAATTATTAGGAAAATGGTAGGAATTTAATTAAATTAAAATTGTGTAAGCCCCTATTTCTAAATTATTGATGTTTTCTCATTATGTCTTGTTATGTAAACATTTCGACTGTGTCAAAATGACACAAAAAAAATACTACTTATAAATTGTAATTATTAATTTAAAACACTTTGAATTGGTCAAATTACCTTAGGAGAATAAAAAATAAAAATAAATAATTATTATAATTGATAATTGATAATTAAAACAACCTAGATCCATCTTAGTTTTAGCTTTTTGAATTCCAAATCTAACAAGAACTGAGAGGGATCAAGTCTCTGGAGGTGTAAACATCTTTTAGATTGAAAAGAGATTTGATCCCTAAAATTAAGATAGATCTAGGCTAGTAGTGGTCATAAGTTAAAGGTTTAGGTTTATCTCAAATTACTTATTCCCCTTTTTCCATTTTAATTCAATTGGTTTTAAAAAATATCATATAAAATTGTGTCATATGAATATGAGTTATGTTATTTTAGGTATGTGATATGAGTAAGTCATGATATTCCTTCATGTTATTGTAACAAAATTTATTTATAACTATAGTAGCCATATAAATAAAATGGCTAGTAAATGTTTATAGGCACCAATCCATAATCAAGGTCAAAACATGTACTTCATGATCCAGGAGGATCCAAGAGGATTGATTGAGGATGATCGAGAAGGATTAATCTAGGAGGATCCAAGAAGATTGATCTAGGTGGATCTTTAAAAAGTACCAGTGGCATGGTAAAAAGGCTCAAAACTCAAAGTGGTATAATCTTGACAAGCTTAACTTTAGATCAAAGTCCTGGTCATCCTGATTCCAAGGGTGCAAATGACACTCAAATACGAGCTCATATGAAGAAGTTAGAGCAATTCAAACCTTAAGTTTGACTTGGACAAGTGGTAAAAGAAAATGAAGTGGCAGAACTCCCAGTGAATGGGAAAGTTCCAAGTGGCAAGTTGACATTTGCCCCACATTTCGCAGATCACAGAAGGAAGAGGTCTGTGGTTGAACATAGCCCCTAGTAGTGCTAGGTTGTGATTTGCGATATCACAATCGCAGATTGGAGGTGGATCAAGTACTTTACAAATCGGCCCCAAGCAGGAAGGGTGTGATATGATGATCGCAATCGCAAATCACAAAGGGGAAGTGCTCCACATAATCAATCCTTGATAGTCAGGGTCGTGATTGTGATATCACAATCAGATATCACACACACCGCATTTATAAAACCATAAGACCGATCGATTGCGATTTGTGAAGACTTCTTTCGGACCTGATATATTATATATTGTGGTTTGATAGTTCCGTCGAGTCCACCTTTTATCACACATCGCACATTGATATGTGCTGAGTCTTGTTTACATAGTATTACCTCTGGCTCCGTTGATTGCGATATGTCGATGGATCTCGGTTGCGATACACTTATAGGGTGTGATTTTTAAAACCTGTTGGGTTTGCTAGTTTGCAAATCATAGTTCACATTACATAGTGGCCCATTATCGAGAATCACCCTTGGCCCTGGACGACTATGATTTGTGATAGATTATTTATTGCAGTTGATAGCCCGTTGGGTCCGCCTTTATCACAGAACTCTTATTGCCAAGGATTCAAATCTGTCTATCAGTTTAAAGCATCAATTCTCTATGTTAAAATCGTCAGGTTAAGGGTTATTGTGCAATTAAGAAGTCAATAATAAATGGTATGTAGGAAATATTTTCTAGTGGATTTCCAAAGAATGCAAAAAAACTGTGATTTGTCTTCAGACTTGTTGATGGTTGAAATGGCCTGCTAAACTTGTGTTGATCAGTGGTTGTCATTGACGTCAACACAAGAAGCACCAGGGGCTACCCAAGTCTGTTATGGGAATTTTGACTTGTTAGCTTACTCTATTCTGAGTCTAGGATCTTCTATATGGATTCTACTCGATGATATGTTTCGGCTAATATATGGTACGCCACGTAATTCTTCACGGTTTAAGAGATGTTTGTGTTTGAAGTTAGTAACCCTAGTTATTGGGCTAAATCCTTATGCAATTGTGGCATGGCACTCATAATTGGTTGTGATCATTGAATAGCAAATAATTATAATGTTTTTTTCCTAAAATCCCTCCAATGTTAACTTGTTGAGGACCCTCTCAACTCAAGACATTCATATAAATAGTGACAACGTAAGTACATAGAGGATCTCGGTTATATCTTTGTCTCTATATGTTACAATCAGTTTTGATACCACATTTCGTATGTCCTATTCTTGATACTACACATTTGATGCTACATATTCTTGATGATACACCATGTCTGCTAAATCTATATGATGTTGTATCTTCATGTTACGTCTCTTGTCATAGTTGACAGAATGGTCTCTGTTATTGTACTTAGAACTTGGTCCATCACAAGTCTAGGGTATGTCATCAATTTTTATTGTATGTATCTTTAGGTCAGTTTTGGATATAGTCTTGCATAGAGTCTAGGCCTATAGAAAAAGTGGGAGTCTTTTTCTACTACTGCTACAAGTTAACAATAAAATTGACATGCACACTTCAGGTACGCATTGTAATTTTTAATTTGTATTTATTCATTATTATGCACTTAAATGTGTTTTCCAGGTAGAGGTAAGTTGAATGGTATTTTGTTTTATTTTGGGTTTGGTTTCATTAGGCAAATTTTGCATAGATTCAAGCACAACATCAAACAAGCCTTCAAGAGCTGAATTATCAAATCAAAGGAAGCATTGCAGAAAGACATCCTTTGAAGACATGAAAACCATTTGCATATTGTGAATAAGTATCAAGGCCAAGAGTCAAGAGGACATCCTTTGAAAACTTGACAACCATTTGCATATTGTGAAGAATTATCAAGGCCAAGAGTCATCATTGTAAAATTGTAAAAGAGTCATTTGTAAAAGAGTTATAAGTGTAAAGATTGTAAAGGAGTCATTTGTAAAAGAGTCATTTTGCCTAGAGTCAAAGAGGGAATGTTGGGAGGTATAAGAGTCACTGTTAGGATGGTATCATGGTTGAGTTGTGATGCAAGAGCATGAGACTTGGAGGAAAAAAAACCTTCAAACTTATTCCAAAAATACAAAAAAATCTACAAGCAAATGTGTGGGATCCTTTAGCCATCAATTTCCATGCTTTTCTAGTTTACCATAGGGATAGAATCTAGGAATAAATCATGATGTAATAGATGTTAAATAGTTAATTTGTAGTAGAGATTCTCGAGGAGAATACCTTGCAGAATAGATAGGATCAGTTAGCATAGTGGAGGTTCTCGAGGAGAATGTCTTACAAAGCTGATAGTTTCAATAAATTTAAGCCTCTATTTTAGGATCTGACTGTTAACACGAACCAGTATATATGTAATTTGGATGCTATTGTAAAGGGATTTTGACCGCATGCTTTTATCACATATCTCTCAAAGGAAGAAGAATTTTATTTATGTATTGGTCAATCTCGAAGGCGTGGTGACCTCTGAAACCCTTTCTGTGCATCTGAACTTGTATTTTCTGTTAAACTAGTGTTGATGCATAATTTTGGCTTCACGCAGCGTTATCTATTAAGATTTTATAATAGTGGTTTGGCCTTCTTTCCCAAATAATACTTTGATTGAAGCTTGTTGGAGTGTGTTTCCTTCATATCGGCGTGTCCCATTTCCTTTTAATGCATTTTTTAGTTCCGCAGGCAAAACTCTAGTTTACATTGAGAAAACGTGAAAAACTTAGTTGGAATTGTGTTATGGACTTGAAATCTTATTAAATGTGGTTCATACTCATATCGAGTCTGCAAGCATTATTGCATCATAGTGTTCGAGTAGAGAGGAGCTGACCCTTTGAAGTGTCGAAGTCTGAAGTTGCAACATTCGGATCCGAAACATCGTAAACAAAGTTTTATAACCTACTAGGTCTACGAGCTTATCGCATCGCAAGACCTGAGTGGGAAGAGCCTAGGAAAGGAGCATTGGAATCACCAATTGCGACTGTCGATAACACTATAGTGTTATCGCATCAGGAAAGGACCATTAGCGGATCACGATGTTATTTTTCCGTCCCGTGTGGAAGTGCCGATAGCGATTGCCGATAGTGTTATTCCATTCCTATGGAATAAAGACCCCGCCAATAATGTATTTGCGTATTAATGCGTTCCTTTGAAAAATTGTACCAACAGTGTATTTTCCTATGTAATAGCTCTACAACAATTAAAACCCTCCGATAGTGCATTTCCATGGATAATCGCATTATGGTGATTTGAAACCACCAATAGTGTATTTTATGCCTAATTGTGTTATTCATGTTCAAAATCCCGCCAATATTGTTTTAGAATTTGCATGGAATTATAGCTCTGATAGTGGAAAAAGGGCTCTATTGTGTAAATTGTTCCCAATAACAAGCGTTGGAGTGATTTAAGGAAAAAGGATTGGTAATAGTGGCTAAAAGGGGGAGATTTATAAAACAATCAGTCTAGGAATAAATGATTGATACTCCAGTTAGGATTGAAGAAGAGATTCAGCCAGAATTAGAGGAAATTATATCAAGCTTTGAACATTTGTCCATATTGCCTATATGAAGGCCAACATTAGTAGTATCAAAGCAACCTGTTGACACTGAATTGAATCTCAGAAGAAAGAGAAGGAAACTTAGTATGGATTTCAGAGTTGGAAGAGGACGAGGACATGGTAAAAGAGGATGGCTAGTTGCAAATGCTGAAGTGATGGAAGCTATGCAACATATGTAGGATAGAATGGAAGCATTAATAGCAGGGATAAATATAGATGATGGAGATGTTAGTGAGCCTAAGGTTGAAGCTGAAGGAGAGGAGGAAACTATAGCAGTTACTCCTGTAATGAGGTTCTTCCAATCAGTGTTGAGATCCGCAGCTAGGCCAAAGACTGAGGTTTCAATATATGAAGGAGGATTGAATCCAGAAGAATTGATAGATTCGATTAATGGCATGGAGAAATTCTTTGACTATGAAGAAACAAAAGATGAGAAGAAAGTAAAGTTTGTTGTCACCAAGCTAAAAAGACATGCAGCACTTTGGTGGGATGGAGTGCAAACAAAAAGAAAGAGTCTTAACAAGCAACCAACCAGAAATTGGAATAGGATGGTAGCAAAGCTAAGAGGTAAGTTTCTACCAAATAATTATCATCAAACCTTGTTTAGAAAGATGCAGAATATTAGACAGAGGTCTATGACAGTAACAGGATACACAAAGGAATTCTATAAGGTAAGTATAAGAGTTGGACAACTCAGGATATAGATGAGAAGGTGGCTAGATATACCAATGGCCTTAGGATGGACATTCAAGATGAGATAAGTATACTGTCTCCTAAAATAGTAGAAGAAGCTTATCAGATGGTACTGAAAGCTGAAGAAAAACTCATGAGGAAGCGGTATCCCAGAGGAAGAGGTACTTTCTGAGGAAAAGGAAGTAAAGGTGGTAGAGGAAGATCTACAACATCTAAAGATGGAGCTAGTAGTAGCTCAAACCAGCATGCACCCAACAGAGGTGATGCAAGTGGCAGAGGGAGTTTTTCTAAGGGAAGAGGAGGTAGAGTCAAACGAAGAGAATTAAGATGTTACAGGTGTAACAAACTGGGACACAGAGTTTTTGAGTGCCCAGAGAATGCAAGAACAAGTCAGAGTAATGCAATGTTTTCTCAAGTTGAGGAAGAAGCAACAATAGTGACAGAAGAAGAAAATGTACCAGATAGAGGAGAATCTTTGGTAATCAATACATTTTTGCTCAAGCCAGCAAAGGAGATAATTGAACCATCACAAAGAAAGACTTTGTTGAGAACAGTGTGTAAAGTTCAAGGGAAATGTTGTCAGATGATCGTTGATAGTGGCAACACTGATAAATTGGTCTCTAAAGAAGTGGTGGAGAAAATGAAGCTGAAGACAATGAAACATCCAACACCTTACAAGGTGTCATGGTTACAGAAGGGACATCAGCTGTTAGTGAATGAACAATGTGAAGTGGAGTTGCAGTTGGGCAAATATAAGGACAAAATTGTATGTGATGTGATGCTTATGGATGTTTGTCACATATTTCTTGGAAGACATTGGCAATATGACAGAGGAGCTATGCATGATGGGAAAAGAAACACCTACAAGTTTGGCAAAGATGGTATAAATCATACATTTTTGCCTATGCGAGAAGAGGATGCATCAGGAAAAAAGATTGATCCAAAAACATTATTACTAGGAGGAAAGGAATACTTGCAGTAGATCAGAGAGAATAAGTTAAATTTTGATGTAATTTGCAAGCCCAAGGTAATAATGGTTTCTACTAAAGTTTCTGATTTACCCATAGAAATTCAAGAAATGTTGGACAACTATTGCGATATGATTGTTAATGATTTGCCTAATGAGTTACCACCCATTAGAATAATTAGCCATCATATATATTTGATTCCTAGAGAAAATCTACCTAACCAAGTAACTTACAGAATGTCTCTCACTAAAAATGAAGAGGTTATAAAGTAGGTTCAGGAACTGCTTGACAAAGGGCTGATCAGAAGAATTTTGAGTCCTTGTGCAGTACCAACAATGTTGAGTCCAAAGAAAGATGGAGGTTGGAGAATGTGTACCGATTCTAGAGCCATCAATAAAAACACAATCAAGTACAGATTTTGTTTACCTAGAATTAAAGATTTAATAGATTTCTTGAGTGGAGCAAAGTATTTTACAAAACTAGATCTTAAGAGTGAGAATCATCAAATAAGGATAAGAGAAGGGGATGAGTGGAAAACTACTTTTAAGACAAATGAAGGATTGTATGAGTGGAGAGTAATGCCTTTTGGGTTTTCAAATGCACCAAGTACGTTTATGAGACTCATGAATGAAGTTCTTAAGGAATTTATTAATAAATTTGTAATAGTATATCTGGACGATATATTAGTTTACAACAAGTCTAAGGAGGAGCACATAAGACATCTGAATTATGTCTTACAAAGGCTACAACAAGAGAAGTTATTGCTGAATTTGAAGAAGTGTTCATTCATGAAAGAGGAGTTAGTGTATTTGGGTTTTGTTATTTCTGCTGAAGGATAGAAGAATGATCCAGAGAAGATCAAGGAAATCATGGAATGGCCTTCACCTAAAAGTGTCTTTGATGTAAGAAGTTTTCATGGTCTTGCTAGTTTTTATAGGAAATTCATAAGGAATTTTAGTAAGATAAATGCCCCTATTATTGAGACCATAAAGAAGGATAAACAACCATTTAGATGGACTACTGAAGTGGAAAGGAATTTTCAGCTATTGTAGAACAAGTTCACTGAAAAAGGCTATTTTGGTTCTACCCGATCTTAGTAAACCTTTCCAAGTGAAGTGTGATGATAACAGAGAAGCTATTGGAGGTGTTTTCAGTCAGGAAGGTAGACCTATAGATTATTTTAGTGAAAATTTGAAGGATTCAAAGAAGAAGTATTCTTCTTATGATAAAGAGTTCTATGCAGTTGTGTAGTCATTGAAGAAGTGGAGACATTATCTAATGTCAAAAGAGTTCATACTTTATTCAGATAACCATGCATTGTAGTATATTATGCAGCAACCAAAGCTTAGCCACAAACATGCTAAATGGGTAGAGTATCTTCAAGGTTTCGATTTTGTCTTGAAGCACATAAATGGCCAATCAAACAAAATTGTAGATGCCTTAAGTATGGGAAATGTATTACTTCAAGAGAGTCAAATTCAAGTGTTGGGTTTTGATTTTCTTAAAGAATTATATGAGACATATTTAGATTTTAAAGAGGCATTTGAAGCTTGTAAGAATCCTGTTTTGATGGATAGAAATAAATGGCTGGATTATTTCTTATAAGCTGGACTATTGCTTAAGTGAAATCAGCTGTGCATACAAAATTGTTCTATGAGGGAGAATTTAATCAAAGAGAAACATAGTGGTGGACTTACAGGACATTTTGGTATAGAGAAGACTTATGAACAGATGAACAGATTTCATTTCTAACCAAAAATGAGATTTGAAGTGGAAAATTCTGTGAAAACTTACAAAATTTGTCAATATGGAAAGGGAAGAAACCAAAACACAGGTTTGTATTTTCCATTACCAATTCCAAATAGGCCTTGGGATATGGTAAGTATGGATTTTGTTTTGGGCTTACCAAAGATTCAAAGAGGGAATGATTCAATTTTTTTTTGTAGTGGACAGATTTTCAAAAATGGCACATTTTATTCCATGTTATAGAACTGGTGATGCTACTCACATTTCTAATTTGTTTTTCAAGGAGATAGTAAGATTGCATGGGTTGCCTAAGAGTATTGTCTCAAATAGAGATTCCAAATTTGTTGGACATTTCTGGAGGACATTGTGGAGGAAGTTGGGAACTAAACTAAGTTTCAGTTCTTCTTAATGGACAAAGTGAAGTAGTGAACAGTAGTTTGGGCAATATTTTAAGGAGTCTTACTGTAGAAAATCTAAAACAGTGGGATCAAGTGTTAGCACAGGCTGAATATGCATATAATGACTCACCTAAATGGAGTGCAAGATAGAGTCCATTCCATATAGTTTATTGAATGCATCCAAGAGGAGTATTTGAGTTAAAAAACTTGGGAAAAGACGAGATGAGAAGTGCAGAGGGAGAAGATTTTCCTCCATAAATGCAAGAAATACATGGACAAGTGAAACAACAATTGTAGGATAGCAACATCAAATACAAAACAAAAGCCAACATGAGAAGAAGAGAGGTGAACTTTGAAGTTGGGTATTTGGTTTTAGCACACCTCAGAAAGGAAAGATTTCCAAAGAGGGAGTATAAAAAATTAAAATTCAAGAAAATTGGACCATGTAGAGTATTAAGGAAGTTTTCTACAAATGCTTATGAAATTGAATTACTCCCTGATGTTGGAATATCTCAAATTTTCAATGTTGCTAACCTATACAAGTATGAAGGCGAAACTGCAGATGATACATCACAAGATCAGGAGACACATGAAATTGACTGGGTAAAACAGTGACCTACAGCAAAAGAATTACAGACAGAAAGGATCTTGGACAAGAAAGTTAAAGAAAATCATAGGATAGGAGTACTTTTAGTGTTTGGTCAAATGGAAGGATCAACCAACTGCTGAAGCTACTTGGGTAATAGAAAACATGCTAAAGAATCTGGGTAGTTCTATAGAAGATCTCATGGACAAGAGCCCATGAAGAATTTTGTCCTTAGGAGTCTGACTCAGGAGCATGGGACTTGGAGGAAAAAGAAACTTCAAACTTATTCCAAAAATACAAAAAAATCTACAAGCAAAGGAGTGGGATCCTTTAGCCATTTCTAATTTAGCATAGAGATAGAATCTAGGAATAAATCATGAGGTAATAAATGTTAAATATTTAGGCTGTAGTGGAGATTCTTAAGGAGAATACCTCGCAGAACAAATAGGATTAGTTACCATAGTGGAGGTTCTCGAGGAGAATGTCTCGTAGAACTGATAGTTTCAATAAATTTAAGCCTCTGATTTAGCATCAAGTTATTAACACTGATCAATATATATGTAATTTGGATGGTATTGTAAAGGGATTTTGAACACATGATTTTATCAGATATCTCTCAAAGTAAGAAGATGATTTCTCTATGTATTGGTCGATCCCAGAGGCATGGTGGCCTCCAAAACCCTTTCTGTGCATCTGAACTTGTATTTGGCTATTAAACTAGTTTTTATGCATAATTTTGGCTTCATGCATCTTTATCTGTTAAGCTTTTATAACAGTGGTTTAGCCTTGTTTCCCAACTAATACTTTGATTGAAGCTTGTTGGAGTGTGTTTCCTTCATATCGACATGTCCTGTTTCCTTTTAATGCATTATTTAGTTCTGTAGGGGAAACTCGGGTTTACACTAAGAAGCCATGAAAAACTTAGTCAAAATTGAGTTTCGGACTTGAAATCTTATTAAATGTGGCTCATACTCATATTGGGTCCACAAGCATTATCGCATCACAGTGTTTGAGTGGAGAGGAACTGACCCTTTGAAGTATCGAAGTCTGAAGTTGTGACATGGGATCTGAATCATTATAAAGGAAGTTTTATAAACTATCGAGTCTACAGGCTTATCGCATCGCAAGACCTGAGTGGGAAGACCCTACCGAAGGAGCATTGGAATCGCTGATTACAATTGCCGATAACACTATAGTGTTATTGCATCGAGAAAGGACCATTAGCAGAGCGCGACGTTATTGTTCTGTTCCATGTGGAAGTGTTGAAAGCGACCGCCGATAGTGTTATTGCATTCCTATGGAATAAAGACCCCATTGATAGTGTATTTGCATATTAATGTTTTCCTTTGAAAAACTACATTGATAATGTATTTTCCTGTCTAATAGCTCTATGGAAATTAAACCCCTCCGATAGTTTATTTCCATGGATAATTGCATTATGGTGATTTGAAACGCCGATAGTGTATTTTATGCCTAATTGTGTTATTGCCATTCCAAAGCCCGCCGATAGTGTATTTCATAATTCCCATGGAATTACAACTCTGACAGTGGAAAAAAGGCTCTATTGTGTAAATTGTTCCCAATAACAAGGGTTGGGATGATTTTAGGGAAAAATGATTGTTAATAGTGGCTAATAAGGGGGAGATTTATAAAACAGTCAGTCTAGGAATAGATGATTGATACTCTAGTTGGGATTAAAGAAGAGATTTAGCTAGAATTAAAGGAAATTGTAACAAGGTTTGAACGTTTGTCCATATCGCCTGTACCTAGGCCACCATGTTGCAGGTCATAGACTGATTGGGTATTTGTTCAAGAACACGAAAATTATTGTACACCTTAAAGTATCATGGATTGTTGTCCTTGGTTTGGGAATCCACAATATTTCCTTATTTCAATCATTATAGGGTGGCAGGGAGGTGTTAGGCAGGTGTATGAAGTTTCCTACAGGTTGGGGGCTGTGAACACTTCAAGGTGGTAGGGTGGTTCTAGGACGAGTTGTGGCTCGCTAGGGCGTTGGGGCATCCATTGAGTTGATTACTGAAAACACTAGCACATTGGGGCATCCTTCCACTAGGAGCTGGAGAATAATGTTTTTCTAGAATTCTAGGAAGTTGTTGCTTTCATTTCAGTTGGGGCTAAAAATTAAAGAATTTATTGGAAAAGATTTAGGTGTTTTCTAACCGGAGGGGATTTTCAACCTAAAATTATTGTGCCTACTATGTTCTCTTACTTACTGTATTTCCAACAAATTGTCATTTAGTAACTTCCTGGTTTATGAAGGAATCTACCCACCAGAATATAAATTGGGCTATCCACATAGTGAGACGGGGCGAGCAGCAGAGAGAAACGTAGATTTACATAGCAGAGCAATGACATCTACTCCTAGCAGGTGTGATCCGGAAGTTCAACAGGAACGCAATAGATTACAGAGATAACCATAAATACAGAGATGCGATAACCATAAATAAAGAGATGCAGCGGAAATAATACTTCATTTCATTAATGGAAAATACCGAAATGTGCTTACAACTAGAAATGGAAATAAACCAGCTAGGGCGATGGTAGCATATCTCTGAGAAGAGATGTGGCGGCTACATGCCTCTAAACTGTTCCAAAACTATGTTACAATGAGGCTCGAAGGCCTATTTATTGTTGAGAAACAATGAAAAACCCTTCACATTCCAAAACCTACCCCTGGAAGATGAAACACCAAATTGTGGGCCCCGTTTTGGGTAAATTGGTACATCAATTTCCCGGGGTCATAACTTTGGCATATGATCTCCGTTTGACGCGTAAGATAGCTCGTTAGAAAGATCTATCTGAGAACTACCACTTTGGGAAGGGAAACATCGGTCCATGGACCCATGTTGCCCATAGATTTCCCAAAAAACGTCGCTTAGGGCCTCAAAACAGCTCCGGAAGTTCAGGACTCGAAAAAACTGCTAAAAATAGTAAATTGTGCTACAATTACGGAAACTAAAAAACTAAAAGAGACAGTTGCGGGGGACCAAATGGGATAGGTGGGTGGCCACCAACATCCACCTGGATCATTCCTCCCCCCTTAGGAACCAATGGTCCCCATTGCGTTGAGTTCCTCCCTGAGATGAGGAAGCTTCTGCTGAGCTGGGTTGTTGGTGAGCTGTTCTGCAATCTCTGATGTGTCTAGAAATGGTGGGAAGCATGGTCGACAGCGGTCCACATTGAACACTCGGTGCAAGTGGAGGAATGGAGGAATGTTGTGCTTCAAAGAATTGTTGCCCATAGCCTTGGTACTGCTGTAAGGACCTTGTAGGAGTGGTCTGAGCTTCTAATGGGTTTTGGTAAGGCGTTCTTTCTGTCGATACAACCAGACTTTGTTGCCCACCTGAAACTTATGTGGTACCCCTGTGGGGGAGGAGAAGTTGTTTATGTGTTCTGCCATGATTGTATCCTTCTGCTGCTGCTGCTGCGTCGAGGAACCCTTTGCAGTGGTCATGGATGTAGCAATGATCTTCCCCTTACTTTGGGAGTGAACCATACACATGAATTTCCTGGTCTGTGATATGAGCTTGCTGCCTTTCTTAGCAGTGATCAAAGATGTGGCGGTAGGTGGGGCCACCTCTGGTATCCTGTATAATGAATTATTCAAAGAAATAATGACAGCACGAGGCCTTAACTCATACACAGGATGTCGCTTCCACAAGTATGGTTGGCCTAATAATACATCACAAACATCCAAAGGTGTAACATCACACAATACCTCGTCTGTGAATGGTTTGATGCTATAAGGAAGGCGGCACTGCTGGCGAACTTTGAGATCTCGTCCTTCATGAAGCCACCCTATACTGTATGGCTGCGGGAGTGGTGTAGTCGGTAGGCCCAACTGCTTCACGACCTCTGCTAAAATAAGGTTCTTTTGGCTGCCACTGTCGACAATCAATTGCAGCGGCGAACCCTTCACCCACATCTGTGAGTGGAAAAGGCGTTCCCCCTCCTCTGGCTCTTTGGGCTCATTCTTCTGGATCTTGGCAGTGGCAACAGTGGCACTTGGATCTGCATCAATGATCTGCTTCCCTTTGCCATTCCCCTTTTCGGGTTCTGGCTCAGGGTCGGAACATGCATCTGATTCGGAAGCCTTCAACTCGGCCACCAGCGACTGCTTGGTCCGACACTCACTTGTGTTATGAGTGGGACTCTTCTGGAACTCACACCACTTTCCTGTGTCCTTCTTCGGCTTTGTGGTGTTGTTCTTTTCTTGTGGCTTTGACGGGTTGTCTTGGGTCACCCCGCCTTGGCTTTGTCCTTTGGGCTTCGGATTTGCAGATCCAAAGTCTCGCTTCTTCTGTTTGAACTTTTGCTCGATTTTGACAGCGTATCGGTATGCTGTGCCGAGTGAGGAGATGTTCAAGAACTCCATCTCTTCCTGAGATGTATCTGTGTAGGCAGCCACGGTATTTGAGTACCAGATGCAGCTCAGAATCTTTGATACCCAACTGTGTGCGAAGGGTATGAAAAATGTTTGTGGACTCTGGCACATCTTGGTCTTGTCCCTGCCGCAGTGTGGTCCATTTGATGTATTTGTCCTCATAGCTTTTGACAGGATAGTACTGCTCCTTGATGGCATCTCGGAATGAATCCCAAGTGGGTGCGGCTGAAAATAGTGAGCCTGTGCTTTCATCCTTCTGCTCGCAGTAGGTTTCCCACCAGTCCTTGACGTGGGGGGCTGCTTTGAGAAGAGCAAAAACAATCTTTTCCCGACTCGAAAATTCATGAACAGAAAAATAACCCTCTAGCAGATTTAACCATTTTATCTACGGCATCGGCGTCTATC
>APFE030576747.1:9619-21221 GCA_000404065.3 Pinus taeda | reverse complement strand
TACAATTACGAAAACTGAAAAACTGAAAGAGACAGTTGCGGGGGTCCAAATGGGATAGGTGGGTGGCCACCAACATCCACCTGGATCAAGGTGACCGGAAGCTTATCTTAGAAATCGGAACGTTCTGAGAAGGTGCATAAAGCCCTTTTATCAGAATTGGGCATTTGGATAGGCGATTGTGCACAATTTTTTGCCAAGAAGTCAATGGTGATGTCTGTTTCTAGAGCTGGGCTCTCCATTTGTCATATATCTTATATATATGAGGTATAAGGGTGTTTATGTAAAATATGTTTGTACTTCTTCTCTTTTCATGCCATTTAATCAATGAAGGTCTCAACACTATTGAGCAGGGCACAAAGATGTAGTCAAAAATTTGATCAACTCCATAATCAATTCTTTGTGTCTTGATCTCATGCATGATTATATGTCTTTTATTTTCATTTTGTATTCTTATGTTCCATGGTTTTTAAGTGCTCTGTTATATGTAATTTAATAATGCATCCATAACATGAAAATCCTGGATCAAGTGGTATCAGAGCAGGGCTTAGTTGATGCGAATTGAATGAGTATGCTAACCAGAAAAAAGCCTCAAAGGCTGTGCATCATGAAGAGGAGACATGGCTTGTTGAAGCTCGTCGGGAAGAGAAGCAGTCTTGTTCCTGTGAAGAATTGTGAGCGTGAATGACTGAGTGTGCAGCCATGGAGAATGATAAAGAAATGCACGAGACCTTCCTACGAATGTCCAAAATGGTGGATATCATGTATGGTGCATATGAGAAGAGAAGAGAGGAGGAGACAGAGAGATCAAAGAGCAATGTGTCCTCCACATATTCTGGTGCTTATGCATCTTATTCATCACCTTCCTCGAATGAGGAGGTTAACCGAAGACTTCAAGAAGAGAACGTTGAATTAAGAAGGCTACTATGAGAAGAGAAAGAGGAGAAGCAACATTTGCATCTTCAGTTGGGAGCCATAGATGTGGCCCTGGAAGAGTTGAAGTGAAATTACCAGAGTCTTCAAGAAGATCTTGGTAAACTAAGGAGGCTTCTACATCAAGAGAAAAAGGAGGAACAAAGGTTGTTACACCAACTGCAAGCTAAGGACAAGGCCTTGGAAAAGTTGCAGCGTAACTTCTATAAGGTAAAAAGCAATTTTTTGACTCCATGTATGTTTCTTGATGATGATTTTGCCATTTTTTAAAACCATACTACAGGAATCATGTCCAAATTGTTAAAGGGAATGGGGTATCAAGGGAAGGGCCTTGAAATTAATGGCCAAGGCATCATAAACCCCTTCAAAGTAGAGGAATTATCCCGTCAGGTAGGACTTGGGTATGTCAGAAAAGAGGTTGGGGAATGTGTCAAAAAAATGAATGAACCACCAATGACGAGTAATGAGAAGCCCTCATAAGTTCTTTCCAAACAAACAATGGGGGTAAAATATGTTGATTTCTCTTTAGTTTCATCTTCATGTAGTATAATTTCTATTGGA
This sequence comes from Pinus taeda, assembly GCA_000404065.3. Classification (NCBI taxonomy): domain Eukaryota; kingdom Viridiplantae; phylum Streptophyta; class Pinopsida; order Pinales; family Pinaceae; genus Pinus; species Pinus taeda. The sequence continues at coordinate 19,730 of APFE030576747.1, read as the reverse complement.
AATGTGGAGATACCCATTACAGGGACAAACATGAGACTCTTTACCAAGATGAGGTACAAGGAAGAAGAAGGACTTGGTGATAATGGCCAAGGCATAACTCAGACATTGGAGACTGAGCAAAGACCTAGATTCGCAAGTTTGGGGTGCACTGAAGGATATTGCTCAAAGATGTCATAAGCTTCCATGACATTATTGAAACAATCAAGGAAAGAGGATGATGGGAACACATCACCATCAACCTATGACAGTATGCATTGTAGAGAAAGAGTTGAGGTAAGCTCTCATTTCCATGATCAAACCAGAGGCCAATATGAAAGGTATAACAAGTCTCAGTGTTGTAATGTTCACATTGATTACAACCGTATTATAAATAATGAACGAAAATCATGGCGTAGAAAAGCTTGCAGTTTTTGTGGATTGCATAACCATGTGTTTGTTGAGTGATGGAGAAGAATAGCATCATGAAAAGGGATGAGGTGTGAAAGACCCTCTCAACAATAGACAAGGAAGAAGGTAAACAAGATATGGAGGAAGAACGCTTATTGTAGTCACTGCGGCAAAGATGGTCATCAAAGAGCCACGTCTTGGAGGCTCCATCCAGAGAAACGTCACACAGACAAAGAATTCGTGCATGAACCAGGTGAAACAATTGTTCGACCAATGAATGCACCACTAGGAGACTACCTAGTCACTTTGATAAGTGAGATATGGTTCTTATAGGTGTGATAGAATGTCTTCGCCTTATTTTTTCATTGCATTTTAAACTGTAAAAGTGATGATGTGTTTCCATCACTTGTTGAAGAAAAAATAGTGTTTAGCCTTATTTTTGTAAATTATGTGTTGCAGTGATGATGTTTTTTCCATCACTTGTTGAAGCAACAATGATGTTTGGCCTTGTATTGATAGTCAGGGTATTGTTTACATTTTTATGTAAACTTGACTAGAGAGTATGTGTTATAAACTTGTGGCAAGTATGGGAAGTTTGGCTCATTTTTGGTCATATACTGAAACATATAATTTGCAAGATATTATACTGCAGGTTTGCAATGGATATAATTGTAAGCTCATCGCTTATGGCTATGAAGGACAAAGGTGAAGGAGAAGGAAGGATTACTAATTAGGACACTTTTGGTGTAGACAATGTATAGAGAAGTTGCAGATTATTCAATGCTTTTGGAGGACCAAAAGCTTCTCTTAGTGGGAAGGATTGATATAGGAGGATCCAAGAGGATTGATCCAGAAGGATCTGGGAGGATTGATCTAGGTGGATATTTAAAAAGTACCAGTGGCATGGTAAAAAGGCTCCAAACTCAAAGTGGAGGAATCTCGATAAAATTAGCTTTATATCAAAGTGCTCGTCATCCCGATTCCAAGAGTGTGAACAACACTAAAAAATCCGGGCCATATGAAGAAGTTAGAGCAGGTCAAAACTTAAGTCTGACTTGGACAGGTGGCAGAAGAAAATGACATGGAAAAAATCTCAGCGAATGGTGAGCACCAAGTGGCAGGCTGCCATTAGCCACGCATTTCGCAGATCGCAAAAGGAAGAGAACCGCGGTTGAAGAAATTGACCCCTAGCTGTATTGAGTTACGATTTGAATATCGCAATGAAAAATTGGAGGTGGATCAAGTTCTTTACAAATCGGCACCAAGCAGGAAGGGTGTGATGCAATGATCACAATCACACATTGCAAAGGGGAAGTGCCCCATAGAATTTGCCCCCAGTGGTAAGGGTTACGATTGCGATATCGCAATCACATATTGCACACGTCGCATTTATAAAATCATAAGACTTGTCGACTCTGCCAATTTCGATTTGTGAAGACTTATTTTAGATCTGATATGTGGTTTTATAGTTCCGTCAGGTCCACCTTTTATTTCACATCGCTGCATGTCGAGTTCTGTGTACATAGTATGACCCCTGGCTTTGCCAATTGCGATATGCCTATGGATCCCAAAATGATACACTTATAGGGTGTGGTTTTTAAAACCCACCAGGTCTATCAGTTCATAGATTCTAGTTCGCACTACACAGTGGCCCGTTATGGAGAATCACCCTCAGCCCCAACCGATTTTAGAATACAAAACTTGGAAAAAAAATTCATCTCAAGAGAATAATCCCTCTAGGAAAATTAGTGGTTAAGATGGATTCCATGTATATTTTGTCATTGGTTAAAATTTCATTTTTTAATGCATAAACAAATACAATTGAAAGTCCATTTAGGAACTTGGATTGGGTAGACTACACAAATTAAAATTTGTATATCCAACAAAGCTTTACTAGATTTGAAAAAATTGACAAAACTTGACTAAAAAATATATTGGTAAAAATGGCCAAAATTTAAAATAGTGACACTAATTGAAACATTTTAAATTATTGTAACCATAATAACATTTTTTTAGTTTAAATATGTGTGTGTGTGTGTGTGCAGTCTAACCTATAAATAAAATGACCTTTTTCAAAGCATTTTTCGTTGTTAAATCCATTTATGCATTCAAAAATGTATTTCAAATAATGAAATAGCACAATCTTGCTTGAGATTGAATCATCCAGTTCTTATGTAAAGCCCATTTCATGTATAAGTTAGACTCTCTATATATATACACATGCATAGGCGACATTCAAAATTTTTATTTAATATGGAAAAAATATTTAATTTATGAACCACATGTTTCATTTGAAAACATGTTTATGTTATTAATACACTTTTAAATATGTGTCAATATTATTAAACTTTGCATAATGAAATACTTTGTTTATGACCTATATTTATTATTTCAATTATTATTAATATTTTTTGAATGCCACATATCAATTTTCTATTAAAAATTGAATGAATCATAAGCCTCTTTCTTACTAGAAAGTAACTCAATTGTTTTACTTTTAATTACTTTTTCGTATTGGAAGTTGGAATGTTTTACTATGATAAACACACATATTCAAATAGTCTATTTAACTCTTATATTGCAATATTTATAGGGCAAATATAATATGTTTTTTAACTATTTTATCTCTCTAATGTTGATACAAAATTATATTACTTAAGATAGACATCAAGATATTTTACTCAGGCTCCTAGAGTAAAGGTGAAATATTTTTACCATATCTGGTTGATATCCGACATTGTTTTTTTATTTAGAGTACATTTTATCTTTATTTTAAAAGGAACAATGTCAACTCTTGAACATGGATAGAATCACACATGGCCCTACTCATTGTAGAATTCCCCTATCAATGGAATTATAAAAAGAATTAATATATATGTTAAACAATATTCTTAACCATGTAAATTCATAACTTGTAAATATATTTTCTTACAGTACCATGGACTAATACCATCATTTATCAATACAACATACCAATATGACAGATGTTCATATGAAATTTTCTTTAATTAATTAATTTGAGATAAATTAATTAAAAAACATAACTAGCTTGGAGATAAATCATAACCCTTTATCTGTGAATACTACTATGAATGTTCCAATATATTCTATGGACGTTAAATCTACCATCCATCTAATAATTATTGATAACTAAATTAAAATTATATAATTCCTCCCGGCTGCGGGTGATCATAAATGAGGGAGGTACAGAGGCGAGCTTCCCACTGGGCAAGTGGCAGCCCAGCCCCGCCATCTGTCCGGCTGAATTAAAGGCTTGCCACCCCTTTCGTTTCAACATGCAAGTGGGTAGTATAATCCACCGCAAGCCAGCCGCCCATTGCATTACTCCCCGCTCGCGCTCTGTTAGTTCGGCTTCCGGGATGCAGCTGCACTGTATCGGTTCACACATGGCTTGGACAGTTGCCGCGTAGTATATCTACAGCAAGCCAGGGATGGTAACTTATTTCCTTTCTGCTGTTTTGTTTAATGTTTGGCTCTGGGGTATTCTTTATTGTGGTTTGCAGCAGGTCTATGGACGCCGAAGAAGGTCTCAGAGGTTCAGACCTCGACCCGCGATTCTGATAGTCCTGGTCTCTACTGTTGAGTTTCCCATTCATAATGTTTATCTCTTTCACGCTCTTGTGTTTTCCTATCGGGGATTTTGGAGGTTCAGACCTCGGCCTGCGATTCTGAAAGTCATGGTCTCTACTATTGAATTTCCCGTTCATACTGTTCATCTTTTTCACGCTCCTGTGTTTTCCTATCGGGGATTTTGGGTGTTTTCGCTTGTGGCTCCCATGGGTATCTCCGCTGTCAGGGATATCCCGCCCTCTGTGCCTCCGCACCACTCAGAGTTTCTGGGCCTGAATTCTTGGCTCCCTGGGCCTCTGGATTCAAGAAGCCATAGCTCTCTGTGCCGTTTCACTGTTCATTCTAGTCCAGAATGCCAAGAGAAAGGCTTCGCCTTAGCAGCCACAGAGGCGGGTCTCGGGGAGGCACCAGAGGCAGAGCCAACCCGTAGCGCTCCTCTCACTCCATGGAATCCTCTTCAGATGGCTCTGATTCACGAAACGCAAGGAGAGGCCAAGGGAGAGGTAGAGGGAGGGCACGTGCTTCTGTCTATGAGCATAGCTCGCATCCCTCATCCTGGTTCTACTTCCCATGCTTACTGGATAATGAAACATATTATATCTCTGTTCGAATTGAGAAATGTGATCATGCAGTCCCTCCACAAGTCGCTGAGGAGCAAAGGCCTCCTGCTCCAGTCCTATGTCAACAAGCTCAACCTCCTACTCCAGTCCTGGGTCAACGAGATCATCCTGTGGAAACCTCAGGTGCGGTGGCGGGTCCGAGTGAGCCAGCCAAAGACGATGCGCCTTACATGGATTCAAGCGAGTCGGATCAATATGGTTGCAGGGTGGTGGAAGAGCATCCTTCCACCTATGTGGATGACTGAGCCTGTCTCCAGGGCGCTTTGGTGGTGGATATGGCGCTCTAATTTAGTTTGTCTAGTATCTCTTGTTCTCTACCTTCTCAGTGAGATTTTCTTTATAAAGCTGAAGCTATGCTCAGCTCTTTTCATGTTATACGCGGTTCTCAAGCGCGCCTTTGTATGTGGCTATATTGTCATATGTAACAGTCTGGGGATATGGTTTTTTGGGCCTGTTACTGTAAGCAATGTCTGGGTCACTAGGATTATCTCTCAGTTGGTTAAGGTTTTTGGCAGTTTGCTGGTCTTCTAGTCTTGGTCGGTGACAAGTGTCTGTCTAGATATCCCAGTTATGTGCCTCACTGTGCTAAATCCATCTCCGAATCGTGAAATCTGAGGCCTGCCTCAATGTATTTTTTTGTAGCCTTTTTGTATAATAATAGAAGTAGCCTAATTTACAAAAAAAATAAAAAATTATAGAATTCCTATTATGAAATAGACATGCTCATTGACATAATTACTAATTTTTTTTGTAAATCAAATCTTTGTATTACTGAAAAATCAGAGATACATGATTTTTCCATTTTGCTCCCTAAGGGTTTGATCCTCCTCAAAACACTACTCAAGATGAAAATGACATGATAAATCCCATACAACACCAACCACAAAGTTTCCATACACAACTGAATTCCATCACTACCACCTAACCCACTGCAGAGCACCAAAATTGGAAAATAAACCAGTAAAATGAAGACCACCATAAATGCCATAGTCGGCTCATAAACAACCAATGCATAGTAGAAAAATAGAACTAGTGATTACAAAAATAGAAACTAAGACGATCATAAATAATAAATACCACATTGGTTGGGATGAAGAAAAGCGCAGGAGACAATAGGCTACATCGTTGACCAACTTAATCACTAATTATTTTTTGAAGAGATGAGTGTGGCAGGAGCTATCAAATATGAATCTGGTGGATCCATTAGATCCCTGCTATAAAATTCACAAGAAAATGTCCCTCCACATGTGCTAGGCAGGAGTTAATCATGTATAGACAGAATCGTTGGTTTCTAAACATCCTTTGATTGTCTTCTAAGGTGGTGAAGACATTATGTTTCTCCATATGCTTATCTTTCGGGACGAGACCCAACAATTTTTTCTCTTGCCAATGCAAATATACATAATTCAAATATTTCATGTTCCTTCCCCTAGTGTACCCAAGGTCAAGAAACCATAATGATATGTCCTCTAGGATTTCTAAATCAAAATTGGGTTGTCTCTCAATCCCTGCTTCATTCTCTAACTTACAAATTTATTTTTTTGTATTAGGTGTAACAACATTGAATTAGGTAGCACCTGAATTGTGAGAAAATAGTCTTTTGCCTCTATGCCACTATAAATAATTTCCACTTCGCCCCATCTACAATGCATTCTTTATCTCAACGACATGACTGAGGCATAGGAGGCACACCTGGAGCACACATTAAAAATTCATCCTCCTGCAAAGAAACAAGAGAAAAAATCATATGTACACATTGCAACACGAGGACTCAAGCCCGTTAAATCATCCCCGTATCTTACAAAATAAACCTCTGACTTAACAGGGGAAACTACATCGATAGCATAGGACCTCATGACAGTATCAACAAAATACCCACACCTTGACATCATTAAATATAATAATGAACACAAATAGGATAAATATCCCCTAAAACTTCATATATGGAGACATTCATGATAATCAACCCCCAAGAGCCCTATTGACCAATATATAAAATTCATGCAACGGTGCGCTAATTCCTTTACCTAGACAATACCCACCTGCCCAAACATTAGTAGATCAAAGAAGCCCTGAAACAAACAACGCAAGCAAGATACCAAACCTCCCCGACTCATATTTATAGACTGAGATGACAGTTCAAAACAATGAAACACTGACCCAACACCTCAAACTAAAAGAAAAATCTACATATTAAACAATTTTTAGATGATGAAAGAAATCAACTTGAAATTTTGTGTTGTGACAAGAAGTTCACACCCTTGCAATGCCCCAAAAAACCAAGTTCTAGATGATCATACCTAGACCCATTCACCAAATAAACTTTGTTCCATCCTCCAACACCCACACAAGCTAGTAAATTCACATCTCACTACCTCAATTGCAAGGTCACACCAAGACCCAAATCTCCCCCACTTTCACAACTAGAACATAATGATTGCTATAGGAGGCCAAGGACTAGCCCTCGCCTCCACTTAGACCACAACAATACTATTCCAAAGCCTTCATAATACAAGTAATTAATATCAATTTCCAACTAGTTATCTGCATCAAAGGGCAGGCCACGTGGCCCCACACCCCCCCCCTGCCCCCATAAATGAACATCATGTCCAGGGGGCTGGCAGATGCTTCAACCACATTAACACCCCCATCAGGGGATCAACATAATTACTATTGTTATTAAAGATAAAATAATTAATGTATAAGTTAAAACATATATACATTTAAAAGAAGATCTAACAAGATTCTTAACCATGGAAATTCACTCCCACGTTATTATTGAGATTCTTAACTTGTCAATCAGATTTGTTACAATACCATGGGTCAATATCATAGCTTATCAATACCAAATGCCCAAATAACCATAATGTGTGTCATATGACACTTGTTCATATAACAATTTTTTTAATTAATAAATGTATGTAAAAGGGCCAAAAAATACATAACTACTTTGGAAATAAATCTGAGCCTTTGATTTGTGTATGCTACTAACATTATTCTAGAATATTCTATCAAGGTTAAATCCCCATCATCCACTTGATAAGTAAATTAAAATTTTGGAATTCCTATTCGAAATGTAGATGCCTATCAACATAATTAATAATAATAATAATTAACACAACCATATAAACTAAATGGTTGATGTCGATAGTCATCAATCCATAATAAACATCAAAACACTTCATGATATATCTCAGCGGCTAAAATTGAAAAAATCTTAAAAGCTGAACTAAATTATAACTTTATTTTAAATTATTGTTATTATTGTTAATTATAAAATAATTAATATCTAAGTTAAGCATATATACATTTAAAACATGGAACAACATTCTTAATGATGGAGAGAAAAAAGAAAGAAATGTGTGCACAAGAGAAAAGAAATCTATTACATATTAATAACACAATTACAAAGCATATATAGTGCTTATCAAATCTAATAATTTCTAAACTAAGAGATTGGTTTTTAAAAAACATCTCAACAACCCAACTACTCAAAAAAAAGATTCTGCCTATTTGTTAAAGTAAGTGTTATTTCCATGTCCCCCCCTTAACTCTTACATTATTACATAGATCAAAAATTACATGTCACGTCACTCTAATATGGTCTTCATCAGCAATTACGTTCACTCTAGGATCTTGCAGACATCGCTCTTTTTTTCACCACCACATGAGCTACCACTTGATCTCCACTTGAAACATACTTGCCTCTAACCATTGTTCATGAAATTTTCAGAATTGACATTTATTGACTATCCCAAAGAATAACCCTTGAATATATCTATAGACATTGAGTATCCATCCCGATAGTATGCATCGAAATACACACTTCCTGTTATATAGTTAACCCATCTAAGTGCAGAGCTTATCAAACATTCAATTATACAACCGACATTTCTTCACGCACACATACACACATTAATAAAATATAACTAATACTATAACTAATAGTTGTTTTAGAAAAGCATGAGAGGCTTTGTATTAAATTCATTATCACTGTCAAAATTTGAGAAGTCCTCAATGTTGGCCTATGGCAAGTTTTCAATGGTAGCTATGTTGGTCGATTCCTTAATTTTCCATTTGAAAGATCTTTGTCAAGAGTTTTATAATTGAATGTTGTGTGTCCATGTTTTTGATAGTAAAAACATTCCTCGAGTTCATGTTTTTATTGATTCTTCCCTTTGAGAATAATGTCATCTCATCTGTGAGTTGTCCTCGGTGTAACCTGATTTCATCATCTTCTCTTCTGCTAAGAGCGTTGCAATAATTTCATCTAATGACCGAAAGGAAAATTGACTTAAGGTGAAAATAGAATTATTCTAATTTGAAGATAAGTTATTTAACAAAATAGCCTTAGCATCTTCTTCTTCTATTTTTACCTCAATTTCCTCCAGTTGCCTTATGAGTTTTTTTAGATCATTTATGTGTCTCGACAATGATACCCTATTATGCATTTTGAGTTTGCATAACTATAATTTCAAAGAGAATTTTGCATTCATGACCTTTTCCCCAAATATCTTACTTAAGTGTTACCATATTTGTGAAGAGGACTTTCCTAAGTCTAAAGTGAAGTTTTAAATCTGACAAATATAATCATATAATAGACTTATCTCTTTCTTCCATTTTCTGTCATTCCACTGATTGTTTTGAAACTTAGAGTGTTGGTTCTAGTCCTTTTACTAAGCCCCATTACTATTTATGCATCAAATTCATTTGGACTTTCACCTTCCAAGTAAAGAAGTTTCACCCATTGAATTTTTCAAGAAATATTTTCTCCATACTTAAAATAAACTATTGTTTAATTGTATTGTTACCTAGTAAGATGACTTTCTAGCTTACGAATAGGTCAAAAAATGCAACTTTAAGTTTGATGAGGCTACAATCCCAAAGATGCATGTAGCTTCGTATTGGAATGGAGTGCCGATATTTTTATTTGATAAAAACTAGCTAAAATATAGATGGAGGCAATTGAAGAAGTAGGTGAAGACTCGTTTAATCTCATAGTGGAATCAACAACCTTCACACCACTCATTTAATAAACATGGGTAGATCAATATTTGTCAGAACTAATCAAAGAAACAAAAGGATGTAGTAGTTCGACATCATATTCGATAGGAGGATGATGAGACTTCTTTCAAGACTCAATCAAATGGACCATGTGCATTTAATTCTCATATGGATCTATTTCATCGCAGCAACAACACCTTGAATCTGACCCTATAGATTTCTTATGCTTAGGATTATCCTATGCCTCAACACTCTTGTGTTGGAAAACTAATTTCCATGCCCTAGGAAATCATATATGACTTGACTGCCTCTATTACAGTGATAGCTTTGTTGGCGAAATTAAGGGGTTTTAAATTTTTAGTGGGCGAATATTTTGTATCATAGTACATTTTTACAAATCACCTCAAATAGCCCACCTTTTATTAAGGGATGGGGTAAAAAAGGTAAATTTAGCCCTTGAAATTAGGAGTTAGAACCTTCCATTCGCCCATTTTCAAGAATAGGTTTTA
>APFE030576733.1:0-11420 GCA_000404065.3 Pinus taeda | reverse complement strand
CTTCTTCGTATCAGATTCCATGTTTGTGAAGATTATGCGAGATAGGAACCACCACTACGTTGATGGGTTTTAGAGGGGTACATCATGCGACCAAACAAAACTTTACCCGTACCGAATCAAAGGTTTTGGAATAGAATCCATGACCCAACAAACGAGTAGTCCCGATCTACACACTGTCAACTCTGTCATAATGTATTAGATTTCTCCCACTGCTATCCAATACCTCATCCTCTTTCTCCCCCATTGATAGATCCCTCATCCTCTGCGCCTTTTCCTCTTACACCTACAGCTGGAGGCGGCGATTAGGCTCTGTTCTGTTGTGGTTATTTTTCGGCGATTCCTATTTCCAACACCACTGAAATATAAATGCAGTCTGACATGCTAGGGGAATAAGAGTTGCCTTGCATTTATATTTGTCTCAAAGTTGACTTTGGCATGTTACCAGCAAGGCAACCCCTATTCCCCTTGCATGTCAGAGGCATTTATATTTCAATAGTGTTGGAAATAGGAATTGACTTTGCCGCTGTTCAAAACTTAGTCCAATCTACGGCCCTGGGTACTCATTTATTGCTAATTGTATTTCATATTCGTTTGTGTGCAAACTTGGTAATTGTGATTATGTGATGATGGTTAACTTTATAATTAATGATGATGGTGAACGTGAATGTTCTGCAATTGTAATTTTTTGTTTTTTAATTAAATATTAGGGGGTCTGAGAATTTTTTTTTTTAATTTTATATATTATTACTATAAAAATTTTTAAAATTAAGGTTAACAGAATTATTTAGATATTATTGTATTTTTTATTTAAAAGATATAAGTTAAAATTGATTGATTTTATTATTATGATTCATTTATTTTAATGAGTAGAAAAGTAGTTTTATTTTTATTCCATATTATTTTTATATAATTATCACATAATCATTAACTTTGTAATTAATTTGACGTGAATGTTCTATCGTTGTAATTATTAGAATATTTTTTTATTTAAAAATGTGAAGTTGAAATTGATTAATTTCTCCATTATAATTCATTTATTTTAATGAGTAGAAAGGTAGTTTTATTTTTATTTCATATTATTTATACTATTGAGATGGTAATAGATTCTAATCATTATAATTTAGGTTTTTAGATATGTTATATTATAGTATAGATTAAGGTGTGTATTATCATTTTAATTAAAAATAAGATTAATTATAATAAATTATGAAGTTTATTTTTTTTTTAGTTTAATTATATTATAGTTTTAATTTGATAATACAATTTTAAGCAAGATTGTGATTTTTTGTTATGTAAAATGCGTTTTTAATGCATAAATGGATTCACCTTAAAAAATTACAGAGACATGAAATTTGCAGATTAAATAACTTACGATTTTTAAAAATTTATTCTAGAGTTTGGGCAAAGTTAACCACCAAAATTAGGCAAAAAAAAATATTCTAAAAATGGTCATTCAATTTATTACTTTTATATATAGTATAATATAATATTATATATTATAATATATATATACTATATATATATATATATATATATATATATTAGTTTGGAAATTTGTAAATTTGCAAATTAATAACTTACCGATTTTTTAAATTTATCCTAGGATTTTGGGGCAAGGTTAACCACCCAAATTAGGTAAAAAAATATTCTAAAAATGGTCATTCAATTTATTAGTTATATATATATATATATATATATAGTTTGGTAAATTTTAAAGTAATAAAGGTTTAAAGTTAGTATGATAATGCATTAATTATGAGTTTCACCTGAAAAATAAATCTAAGTAAATTGAATAAAAATCATTCTTCCAAACTATTTAATTTAAACCTAATTAGTATAGTGAATATGCCTTTTTTTGTCCGTAATTTTTTGCTATTAGCTCTTCAAAAATTTACACTGGATAAAAAAAAATTCTATTAGCTTTTCAAAATTTTAAAGTGGATAAACATGAAGGCCCTTGCTCTCTTAGCCCCACTAGGACAAGATTTCTTGGCCAGGAGAGTAGTGAAAAATCTAAGGATAAATTGTCAAACTTTGCATAGTAACCAAAAACAAAAACAACATAGAGAATGAGAAAACAACCAACTCTCATTATGACACATGAGGGAAATCAAGTGACACCAAGAGTAGCCAGATGTCTAGGATTCCCACGGACATGAAATGCCAGTTGAGTTAGACATACCTCCATCTCATCTAGGCAATCATTGGTGGGCCTCTTACTCCTCATAAATGCCAAGCAGTTGAGGATATCCCATTAGTTTTGTTACAGGTCATTCATAAATGTGATGACTTCATTTTGGTCATCGTGTCGTTGTTGTAGCATATCCTCAAACATTATTGTTATATTTTGCATTTGAAGGCCCAAGGACCCCATGGATGGTGTTTTGTCTACACGGTCAGGAGATGAGCCAATTCCCCCACCAACTCAATGCTCACACCCCCATCATCATCGACTTCTCTCGTATAACCACCATGGCTCGTCTGCTAGCCACGAGACCCCAACCCTCTACCTAATCATCTCTATAGGTGCGAGAGACCACCAGTAAAAGAACCAAACTCTGAATCAAGTAGAATTCCCACTCCAACACACCCAATAGCCAAGGCACACAGTCAAAGGAATGACAATTCCAACCTACATAGGCTCCCAACCCACCCACACACACTATGGTCTCGAACAACACCCTTTTGGGGAAACGTTGACATAGACAACCAAAGGGGGTCTCTCTGTCCAGAAAATCCCACTATAGATAGGCAATTGCCAAACCCCCACCTCTTGACACCTAAGTTCCAACACCAATTCTTCCCTAGCTTGGTTCTACCCCAAAACACAATTGGGTAGTGCACTCTCAAGATGCCACCTACAAACAAAAACCGACAAGAAAAAACTTACCAAAACTCCGTTGAGAGTATCAACGCTTGTTTGTTGACAACTTCCCATAAACTTGACCAACAATATGTTTTTCGCTGTCAGCACGAACAAGAACCCATGCAAACACTAGCCAACAAAAGGGGATCACAAATTGTGTGGTTGAGTTTCCCAACAAGGCCACTCTGCAATCCCCACCACCAATCTACAATGGCATAGGCCAAATTCACCTTCCATGAGATCATGCACAAGTTGGAGATATGTGCATACTTTATGTTGTTTTCACTACACACACTATCGCCCATACCTTGAGACCACAAACACTGCGACCAATCAACCACCAACATGTATACCAATGACCCTCCTTCTCAATACTTCTATGCCTCTAATGCCATTACTCAAGTCATGCTCATCCACCTGATCAAGATATCATAGTGAATATGTTCCTTTTTTCTTTTTTACAAATATTATTATAGATATATTAATTTTTTTATATTAAATAATTAAAAAAAAATTAACTATATTTTTGAAATTTTAATGTTTTGAAATTAAATTTTAATTATATAAATTTATTAATATAATATAAAATTATAAGAAAATATTCCTCTTAATTATTTTAAAGAACATCTTGCTCACCTTCAATCTTAATTATCTTTGTATCAGAAAATAAAACATTTGTTTTTAATACATTTGTTTTTAATATTAGAACTAGAGGAAATTCATTTATGAGTTTAATATTAAAACAAAAAAAATTGAAGAAATATTATTAGCATCGAAAATGTGCATACTGATATTAATATTACAAAAAATAATTTGAAATGGATAAATAAAGCCTTGGATGTACAAAAAAATATCATGAAAATTCAAGTCTATTTGTATCATAAAACTAGCAATTGTCCCAAAAGTACAAAAAGAGGCCGATAGTATTATTAAATTAGAATTGTTGAATTTCTCTAGAAGATGTTGGTTCAAGCCTAACGGATGAGCAATTTGAGCTGGCTAAAGGCCTGCTAATTGTTTTTTATTATTGTAAAATTATATTGATCATTCATATTATACGATGGATGAAATGTAAGTTAATGTTATAGAAAATTGTTGCCAAAGAAAACAATGACAATCAATTACCATTTGCCCATAAATAAAATAGTAGAAGAAAAGGAAACTATTTTGCACGTGGCATGAAGTTGGAAAAAACAAACTATCTCTCGCTAGGATGTGTTGCCACACAAAGTCTCTGTTGAGTTTGAAACAAGTGCTGAGTTGATTGCTTTAACTTGCTTGGAATAGCAACCTTGAGGGCTTTGATAATTGTACGTCTGTTGGGTGTTGGTGATCGTATCGTCTCCCCCTGCATTTTGATTATTATTCAGAGAGCTGAAGAACGTTCCACTAGAGTCAACAACAGAAACATTTTTATTAAGTGCATTTGAAACATTTATTACAGCCATAGGAGCATTGAAATCTAAATATAAAGTGAAGAAGTCATCAACTTCAGAGGATACTTCTATTATTGTGGTTGCCTCTACAATAACCTTAATATTGGTTGCTATCGTTTTGTTCACAATCTGTCGCTCTCCAAGTGCTTGAAAAGTCATTAAATTATTATACGTGAACTCTTGCGAAGTATTAGTAATGAGCTTGCCATGAGAGGATTCTACCCAGCCATAGGAAGAGATCCTCCTATTGCCAAATGTGTGAAATGATCCATCCAGCTCTTTGAAGTTTGACACTAGAGACAACTCCAACTTTGGCTCCTCGTGTCCAATCAATTGCCCTATGATTGCACTGCTAGATTTCCCATCAAGCCACAGGTGCAAGTTCGCATCTATAAACCAAACATTCAAAACATTGGTCATGTCGAAACTGAATGTGTGCTCTTTTCCATCCAACGGTTCCCCCAAAAAGGGCGTAACCTCAATCTCATAACTAAGCAGATCAAACATCCCAATACCAACCAAAGGATCCCAGAACTATGTATCAATCCCTCTTTGAAGTTTGACACTAGAGACAACTCCAACTCTAGCTCCTCGTGTCCAATCAATTGCCCTATGATTGCACTGCTAGATTTCCCATCAAGCCACAGGTGCAAGTTCACATCTATAAACCAAACATTCAAAACATTGGTCATGTCGAAACTGAATGTGTGCTCTTTTCCATCCAACGGTTCCCCCAAAAAGGGTGTAACCTCAATCTCATAACTAGGCAGATCAAACGTCCCAATACCAACCAAAGGATCCCAGAACTATGTATCAATCCCTCCTGTATAAATCATAGGAAAAGGCCACACGGCACCTACAAGGACCCCATCGATAAAGGCCACCAATTCTTTAAAAGGCCCATTACCAGGTCTAGTCAAATTATTTGCCTCAATATACACATTGGGGGGATTATTGTACCAGATCTCATCACATTGATGGAATGAAGCAAAACCTCCAAAACGGCCTTGTAAGCGTTAGGTGGTAATTGCAACGACTTTCACTGCACATCAGATGAATTTTCTATCTGAAACCAGGATCCCCCAATACTAGGAAGCGAAATAGGCAGAATCAGATTTGCAAACCTCGTGTTATATATCCCATTATTCCCAAAATCTCCATAAAAAGTAAATGTTATATTGACATGATAAACCCCAGTATAAGGCTTATCAACTACGTTATCAAGCTAGACTTCAAGGATTTGAGGCTCATCTAACAATGAAGAATATTTAGTAATATCCTTCTGAATGATCCATTCAATCAGTCCCCCATCGGTTTCTGCTGTACAAGTGTGCAGGATCTCCACTTCACTCAACCACACCCTTGCACTACGGTCATACTGAAACCCATCACACGTTTCCTTCCACTCCATCACCACTTTCGTCCAATTCTTCTGACAGTTTGGGGGTGGCGTATACTTTCCTATAACTTGAGGATAATTATACGTGTACCCAAAATCATGGTCTAACAGTTGGACAGAGCATGGATTCTCGTGGGGAACCTCGATGGGTTTTGTAACCTCAAAAAATTATTAAGCATTTCCTTGGAAGGGAGACAGATTTACCCGGTCTCTGGGTGGTCGAGCGAATGTAGTAGAGACCTCCCTTGGCCTTTGTACGTCAATGATGGCAAGAGTTGGAGTGGCCAGCAGTGACTTTACCAGCATCTCTGCCAATGGATCTCCATCTAAATGCAAAATTCAACACAGTCTACTAATCAACCTTCTGCTCCTTGCCCAAAACTTTATAATGGAAAGCTCCTTGAGTAGTGCTTTATAATAGAAACAACAAGGTTGATGCATACTCTGACGGATGCATGGCGTCCAAAAAAGCTTGTGTTCTGTCAAAAAGTTTGAACGTGGGATGAACTCCAAGCGCCCACTACTCACATTACTTGTCACACCGGAGCGATGGAGCCGTAAATACCATGTTCATACTGGGTATCTAATTCACGATTTACGTAATTTAAGTCACTTTTTCGAGCAATTTCGAGGAATTTCCGTTAATGATCAAAATTCAATCCTTCTTGGCCTTTCAAAGGTCTCCAATCCTTCCTAGAAGTACAATTTTATATTACTTAAAAAAATATTTTAATATCTAAAAATTATATTAGAATTAATTTATTAAATTATTTAAAATCTAATTATTTAGAAATATCTAATTTTGAAAATATAATTATTTCAAAATTTAATAATTGTAAAAATGAAAATTGCAATCTGGAATACTCTACCAATTAAAAAATAGTTAAATTTTGAAAAAGCAAAAATGGTTATGGCAAAAAAAATAAAACAAAAGTTAAAAAAGTACTCCTGAAATTTAAAAGAAAAAAGTGACTTGCTTTCATGAAAGTGGACAGAAAGTGCACAAAGTTAAGACGCAAATTCAAAAGGTGAAAATACAACTATAAATAAGCAACAAGCATAAATATAATTAATATAATTAGTGTTTTTTTGTTATATAGTAAAATTGTTAAAATTAAATTGAAAGATAGTTTGTTTAATAGAAAATTTCCCTCTTAGAATTCAGGATTAATAATATTATTCTCTAATAAATAAAAAAGACATATGGATTAATAGTATTTTTAATTAATAGTAAAAATATAATTAATTTACATCTTTTTCTAAATATTTTTAGATTAGAAAAAATTCAATGATGCATTATACATTAGAAGAATTGAATGATACATTATATAAATAAATTATTTATCTCAAAGTTATGGACAAACCTAATTTTGTTGAATATTTTTATGAGAGTTGCAAAACCCTAGCCCTTTCAAAAACTTGAGTTACTTAATCTTTGCGGGCTTGTTTAGCTGCAATATAGTAGTTGTGGGATTACAATAATGAGAGAAAATATATGGAAGCATCCACTAGGTTTCCCAATAATATTTTTATTTTAAAATACATATATTAATATATGCATCTTTGAATTCACTAATTATAATAAATTTATTATTAGATATTCCTATTTATTGCACTATACATTAGCTGCCACTAATGGTTTTCGTTCTTTAATGTAACGTCTGATCACTATGACCACTAGCAATCTGTTTCCCTTAACCAAAAACCATTATGAATGCCAAAAGACTAAGATGTCCCATGACTTATATAAGCTTTTAGAGAATTACAAACCCTTCCACAATGCGGCCTCTGACTACTATTATCATTAACAAAAAATGACATTGATTAATTTATAGTCCTAAACATACTAACTCTAAAATTAGGTAAACCATAGTACACTATGATCTTTAACACAATGAATTCCAGAAACTATGCCGCCTAGTACGATAAAGACATTGTATCTCCTAAAAAGTCACACCACGCATAAAATTTAATACTTAGCACATTAAATATAACTTATACTTAAAGTGGCTTAACATAGTGAAGGTAAAGGTGAATCAAGTGTAGCTCCTCCAAATTAAATTCCATGAGAAGGGAATATAAAAGAAGTTCAGTATTTTGTATTTGATATTAATTGCAAGAGCATTTTGCGGGGGTCAATCTATCGTAATGATATTGATGAGTACTCATAATTATCGAATTGGATGATATGATAATGGCCTGTATTTTGTATATCATTTGAGGCCTTAATGTTGGTGTGTCAAGCCCATTTCGCCCATTATGCTTATCCTTTCAAAACCTTAATTGTATGTATCTCATATTTTATAAAACAATATGACCTTTTCCACTTTATCCCTCGATGCACTAAAATTAAAAAAGTATAGATATGTTTTTCTAAATTTAATTACATGTATTAAAATGTCGATTGGATTCTACGAAAATACCAAAACAGGTGTCTTCCATAAGGTGCCCATTATCATTATCATTAGTTTTATCCTATTTCCACGTAGAAATCTGATTTATCCTATGGATAAGTTCTAGTTGTAGTTTCAGTGTATCTAGAAATACCAGATGTCTTGCACAAGGTACCCATTATGATTATCATTAGTTTCGTCCTATTTCCATGTAGAAATCTGAATTATGCTATGGCTAAATTCCAATTGTAGTTTTAGTATATCTAGAAAGACTAGCTAGATTCACTAAAGTAGCTGTGTTGAAGATTTTTCTTACATTATTTGTTTATCATTCAATTTTTTAACATATGCCACAATTTTCACTTGTGTAAAGTATTTTTATCTTACTTAAAAAGATAATTAGAGTATGGAATATATCAATCAATAACAATAGCCCAAACGAGAAATTACCTCATTCAAAAGAGAATAAACTAATAAAAGGATAATAGAAGCAGTGATATTCTTATCATATGAGGAGGTAATGGAGACATATATTGTTATCTTAACTATCATAAAATTGGTAAGGGTTTCTTCTATAATGTCCATCTCTAAATTTGGAGTAAACATATTGTGCTACATATTTTGTTAGAATCTATTAAATGATAGAAGTTATTGTAGGAGATAGAATCATTAACTGATGCAAAAACATCCAATAAATTTCTCTGATGAGGTTGCAACCTACTAACCATAGATTTTATAGTTTTTTCACATTTCCTAGCTTAAAAGGCATGGATCCAGCAAGAAAATTGGAGGTTACGTTAAATTGTAAAAGATGCTAAAGATTTCCTAAAAAGGATGGAATTGTAGCATTGGAAAAATTGGAGAAAATATTTAAGACTTGCAACATTGGTAGTTGGTTGAAGGCAAGCACTGAACTGTTGAAGTTATTTGTGGAGAGATCTAGATGCTTATGTCTTGAAAGCTCAAAGATAATATCTGAGTGTAGGAGTCAACAATGGATAAGATTGTGTGATAAACCAGAATACTGTAGGCTAATGCATCTTCTCAGGTCCACAAGGCTACTACTTGAATCGTTGATGTAATTTCAAATGTATGCGTTAATTTTTAATTCGAGTGAGGCAGGCGAAGATGACACTCTACTATTTGCTGGCGTGAGTAATGTCTTCCTAACCCAACCTGATAGTAGGAAATGTTTTTTGTAATTATTTTCCTACCACTCATAGACATGCCCTGAGGTACTTATTGTTTCAAAATTTTCATTAAGCAGTTGCAAAAAATATTATTTTCAAATTTCCATTAACAATTTTGTCTGCACCATTGTGATTGCCATGAGAAACCATTCAGGCTAACATGTAAGAGTTCACTTGAGTAAAATCTTCACTTCTCATTATATATTTATCTAATTTAATTTATAATTTAATATTATTGTATTTGTCTCCAAATATTCAGTAATTCGCAACGAAGAATATGATTTTCGAATTGTTATTAACAATTATGTATCATATGCATGCACCATTATCTATGCTAGGTAGAAAGGTTGAATGCTATATTAGTTAAGAATTGTCTTTGCTAGAAGCCAAAGTCAACTCATTTTGTGCATAGTTATCCATCATAATATTTTCAAGAAATATAATACAGAATATTATGTTGACAACATTGAGAAGAAATCTTAATTGCTACAGGTAAGTATTTAATGTACTAACTTAAAATATCATGAACATTTGAATTAGTGAGGTTCAGGGAGGTGCATGCCACCCATTCGACCTTAACTATAATTAAGGCTAGGTGGCATGGTAGCCCGCAGCCATGCAAGCACATGTGAATTTATGCTAATTAATGAGAGGAATTTTTATTACTTTCAACATGATGATGGAGGCAGTAGTAGCGACATTGGATCAAGCATGGCACTTGTGGGTTTACGTGCTCGAACTAGGTATCAACTAAGTATTAATATGGGAAATATTACATACTGTAATGGCTTCAAGGAGGTTTTACAATGCTCAAGTTTCCATGGTAAAAGGTAAGTCTAGGATGACTCCAAGTTTTTCCAATAAAATCACACCTTTAGCACCTTTACAAGAATTTTCCTTGTTGATTTACAACACTAAGTGGTAAAAAAATAGTGCTCTTGGTCAGTTGCTACACACTAGAGAAACAATGAGATGTGCTAGGGTGAATACTACATAAAGGGGTATGTCAATTATTTATACATCACTAAGGTAAGTTCAATATTTATTTATTGTTGTCATCAAATCTATGTTAGTCTTTATGGGGACTAGGAACTACCATAGTTCACGAGTCTTGTGCTTATTCTTAATTAACCATAGACATTGGCTCTTTCATTTTCTTGATCGACATTATGGTTATTTATAAGGTTTTGGTTTAGTATTGGGTATACTTTATGGTGATGGGGCCAATTTTGTTAGTTGGTGGACTAGAATGCATAGGTTGGTCTAGTAACATTGCGTTTTCCTTGTGTTGGAAGGATGTCAATTTTTTGGTGGTTTGATGGAGGGTTGGGTGTGCCTCCATAGAGAGAGAAAGCATGATTAACATCTCAACTTGTGAATTTTAGCCCTCATCCCATGTATAGGTATAGGAGGTACATAATTAGGTTCCTGGGGTATTCTATCTAGGTGTATTGATGCTTATTGTTATGGAAATAGTTTTTTGGTTTGCAGGAAATATTGTGATATAGCTTGGAGTGAAATGCCTCATCAATGAGGTAGTACTAGAAGTGCAATTCTAGAGAGGGGTGTATGGAAAAGGCACATTGTAGGAGATTTAGGCCATGGTGAGGCCTTAGACCCCACTCTAGCCCACACACATGGAATCAATGACTTAGTTTCTCCCAAGGAAATTGGCTATCTTTCTTGTTAATTACCTAGTGGCAAATAAATATGGTATGTGTGAGGATGTTAGGATTTTGGAAAATTGTATAAATCGATGTAATATTATGATATAATGGAGGCCCTTAGATTCACAAAATAAAAAATAAAAAAATATCTATAACCATGCAAGAGAGATCATTGTTTTATAAAGAATGATAGATATGGAAAATTTTAATGACTAAACATCTGAATGGAATGGTATAAATAGGGGGATAAATTTGTTACAAACATTCACGAGATTAGAGAATTATAAGAAAGTAAATGATGAATGGTTTTCTATCATTTTTTACTTGGAATTTGTGTTAGTATAAAGAAAATTTCATAAGTAAATTATTATATTATTATATATATGTGTGTGTGTGTGTGTGTGTGCGTGTGTGTGTGTGTGTGTGTGGATTGATTTTTTATGTGTAACTGAGTGTAAGATTGGTATAA
>APFE030576722.1:0-17535 GCA_000404065.3 Pinus taeda | reverse complement strand
GTGATCTCTGACGACTCCATAATTAACCTAGTAGACTGATGTGCTTTGTGACATCACTAACCTTTCATTTGTGCATCTAGATCTTGCCATTTTTCCATTGCAGATGCTACCACGTGTCAACCATTGAGATTGGCATGTGTCACTCATGCAAGGCCACTGCTAAAAATAGAAAATTGTTTGCATGTCCTCAAGACCATACTCATCGAACTCATATTTCAGTGAAGAGTAAAAAATATGCGATAAAAATCGCTATGACATGTTGATGAAACCACCCACATTGGACCCAAGTTCGAATATGTGGCCAAATTTGACATGCAAAGCATACTAAAATAGAATTGTCTCTCATGTTGTTGGAAAGTATCTCATTGAAATTGTAAGCTCACAAAGATCTCAAATATATCATTCCAACTAACATGCAAGACTTTGAATTGAAGTTGTCATTGGTAGTATCATGCATGTAATCGGAAAAGGCCTCATTGGAATCCTAAGCTTGGGAGGACTCTCAATATGTAATAATACTACCATATGTGCCTTTGAACTCTATCTTTTAAAAAGTATGGGAGTTGCTAAAAATAGAAACTCTCTCCAATCTGATGAAAATATGTGTAAGAACTATGTTTGATAACCAAACCATCACTGAATCCACATCGCAACTGATCTCCATGGGAACCTAACTCTGGCTCAAGCAAAGCTGCATCTGAATATATCTCTGAACCTGCCGGTCTGTTGAAATGTATTGGTCATTAACCCTCATATTTGCAAACCTCTAGCTCAAGTAAAGTTGCATCTGAATATATCTTTGAACCTTCAGATATGCAAAGGGGAAAATATATGGGTTAGTAGTAGGTAAGTTTTCTTGTTAGTCATTCATGATTGTTGACGCTAATTATGAGATTCCCACGTAAATGAAACACTTTGGTAATGGTGTATATAAACAATCAATAGTTTAGGAGCAACCTCCTATAACCATGGTGTTAGGTGGTAGTTATAAGTTTTAATCTATTAACATGAAGGGACTTTACAAGCTACTGTTGAGAAATGTAACTAGTTTCGGTCTTTTCGGTCTTCATAATTGTTGTACTCATTTCAATATGTATCCTACGTAACAAACAAGAAAAGAAGAAAGAAAAAATATTATTAAAGCATGGGTTTCATGTTCATTATTGATGGTCTTCTAGGTAAAAGCATGTTTTTCGTGCTTCTAGGGTTTGTTAGGTCTTAGGATTTATTGTCATGAGTCAATGGAGCCAACATCATGTTTATAAGACCCTTTCAAGCAATTTGTAATTGTAAAAAATAATTATTTTTGAGTCTAGAAATTACTGGAATCTCTGAGAGTACAAGTCGGCCTGAAGGAGGAAATTCAACCCCTTTAGACGACTATATAAAGAGGAGTTCAACTTCATTTGAAGATACACACACTCACAAGTTCGATCTACAAGAAAGAATTCAATCTACAACTAGGTAGTTGCAAGAAGGAGAGGGAAGGTGAAGATGAAGGAAGAAGGGAAAAATTTCTTGTTTTTAGAGCTCTATCTCTCTCACATGTGTGAAATTCTAGGGCTTTTGGGTTGCAAGAAGAGGTCAAAGTAACAGAGTTGAGTTGCAGTAGGACGAAGTGGAGAAATTGGTAGTTGGAAGGAAGGAAAATCTGCCTAGACCTCACTGAACTTAGGAAGAGACGTCTTTCTCTTGGAAGGTCCCAAAAGGTCAAATTAGGGTTTCTTCAAGAGGTGCATGGCCGAAGTTGTAGGTATAGCAGCAATGTTGTAGCTAGCAGATCGAAGTTGCAGTTTGTAGCGGTTTGTGCAGATTCAAAAAGGACTTGAGGAAGGGCTAACTTGGTACTGGGAGGATGACTTGGTCTATGGATTGGGTCTTTGTATCTCATTTGAAGCAGATTCGAAGAGTTTTTGGGTTTCCCCTTGAAAGGGTTTTGCCTTGGCTGAAAGCCTACATCGGTGTCCTCTTTTGTTGTTATTGTTTGATGAAAAGATATAACCAAAGGAACACAAAGATAATTGAGATTCGCAAGCAAGTATCGAGGTCAAAGAAAATAAGTATAATAAGTTACCACTTTTACATTTTTCTAACATGGTTTCAAAGTGAAGGTGAGCAAGGAAGGTAGCCAGAAGGACACTAGTAAGAATTGTTGATCAAGGGATAGGAAGCTCTCAAGGCCTAAAAGAAGCACATTATCTCTTGAAGAGATATGGTTAAAGACTCATTGATAGCAAATCTATTAATCTAGGGTTTCTAATACATCAATCTCGCAAGTAGGGTGTTGATCTCGCAAAGAAGAAGTCTACTTGGAAAGCATCGTTCTTGGAAGGAGACATCCTTCAAGAAAATCTCCTCAAGGCTCTTGAAGACATCAAGAAGGTTGGAGATGTTATTCAAGTAAGCAACACACTATCTCATAATGGCTAAATCTTCAATTCATGTAGTTTCTTTTTGCAAGGAGAGAAATAAGCTCATTATGGCTTCAAACTATCTAGCATGGAAGAAAAGGATTAACTTGATACTCATAGAGCAAGATGTAATTGGATATGTTAATGGAGAAGTTATTGAACCTTAGAAAGATAAGACACAAGAACTAACAAGGTACAAGAAAGGGGAAGTAAGAGCTCAAAGGATCATAGTTGAATCAATTAAGGATTCTCCTGTTCCATCTGTTACAACTCTGAAGACTTCCAGGGCCATGTATGACAAACTAGTAAATTTGTACTTTGTAAGTACAACAGGTCAAAAGTTGTCATTATGGAACAAGCTATATAGACTGAAGAAATCAAAGGATGAGGATATGACATTTTTCCTCTTGAGAGTCTCTTAGCTAAGAGACCCTTTACAAGGACTTGGGGAACTAACACTGATTCTGAAGTAACAATATGTGTTCTAAATGCATTACCACCAGAATGGAGCAAATTTGAAACAAGTGTCTAATCCAAGAAGGATTCAACTCCCTTTGATGAGTTGTGGGCACAATGCACACTGGAAGAGTCGAGGATCAAATTCGAGGATGACATTGGATCAGATGAGCAGTCTTAAGCCTTTCTAGCCTGAGTGAAGAAGATGAAGAAGGGAAAGTTTGGCAAGTCCAAGAAGAAAGATATGTCCAAGGTTGTAATGTTCCAAACTTAAATAAACAGTGATATGCAAAGCAAAAACGATTTACAACACAAAAATTTTAAACAATCAGCAAATGCTCATAAAAACTCTAGAATTAAGAACCAACTGAGCCATTTTATTAATCAATGGAGCAAGTACAATAGTATGGAGGAATGCACTTGGGCCTGCCTCAATGGCAAGCGTGACAGAACCTAGGTGACAATACAATGATCTCAAATGCTGAAAATGACTGCTCTAATGCTTTGCGCTATCCAGAAAACTTCATTGTTGCCTGGAAAGAGACTGCAAGAAACTCCTCCAGTGCTCAAAAAATGATGAAACTTCAGCTAAAAAATCCTTGGCCAAAACCCACAAAAACCCAGAAATGGTTTGGCCTGATTTGGACTTCCCAAAATCGACCCCCAAAGGCACTATTTAGTCCCCAGTAATTCCACAGTGTCTGCTGCAAAGATACAGCTTAAAACCCCACCTCCGGTACCCATAAAATTATGAAACTTTATATTTGGGATCCTTGTCAAAAACCCAGAAAAACCCAAAAAGGTTTCTGGTTGGTTTAGACTTCTGAAATTCGACCCCCTTGGAGCCCAACCTCAACTGCAATTGCAAAACTCAGCCGGCTAGAAATTGCCTGTAATTCCTCCTGGAAATGCCCCCAAAGTGTTGGGCTGGCCCTTTCTATCTAATCCCTGACTTCCCGAGTGAGCTCTTGGCCTAAGGCACCTGCTCCTAAGCTCCACGAAAAACTGCTGAGTGGCCTCTGCGCTGTCCCCTAGCCCAACGATTCGAACTGTTGGAATGTTGGCTCTTCTGGCTATAAAACTCAGCAAGAATGCTGGTCTATTGCTGCTATCTCAACTCACTAACTCTCTGGCCAACAATCTGATCTCTGCTGGCCTCTATCTCTCTCTCGGTATTCTCTAGCTGCCTTGTGTTGGGTGGTGGTGCAATGTCACTACCTCGGAACTCCTGAAATTGTTGTAGAACTGCCTCTCTAGGGCAAGCATGGATGGTCCCCCGAAGTAGAGGTTGAATCTCTTGCTTGAGAGATTCGTGGCTAAACAACCGGTTGACTAAGTTAAACAGAAGAGTGAACAGTGAACTGATTTTGTTTGCAAGATGTATGAATGAATCCCAAAATGAGAGTTCCTCCCTCCTTATAACTCCTTGGGCCTCCCTTGCCTCATGTAGGCCCCTCCATCCACCTATTCGAATTTCCCTCCAAGCTATTCGAATGGGCCAATTCAAATCCCCATGTGGGTGGCCCCCCACATTCCACTAGCATCCAAATTAAGTCGAATTGCCTCCTAAGTCCCTAAATCGAAAATGATGGGTTCTTTTCCTTAGCCAATATTGTGCAAAATTGTGTAGCAGCACCTTGTTACAAATGTGTTTGATAAGAGACATGACAAAGGTGCAATGCTTCAAGTGCAATGATTTTGGACACTATAAGAGGGTCTGTCCAAATCAACTGAACAATAAGAGAAATGATAGAAGTGAAGCTCATTAGTCGAAGCAGTGTGAGAACCCGAGAAGAATCCAAAGAAGGAAGAAGTGAAGGATTTTTACTAGTGAAAGAAGGTTCACTAACTTCTAGGTTCTCTATGAATGGGTTTCATGCTCATTATTTATGGTCTTCTAGGTAAAAGCATGTTCTTCGTGCTTCTAGGGTTTTTTAAGTCTTAGGATTTATTGTCATGAGTCAGTGGAGCCAACATCACGTTTATAATACCCTTCCGGGCAATTTGTAATTGTAAAAGAGAATTATTTTGAGTCTAGAAAGTATTGGAATCTCTAAGAGTGCAAGCCGACACAAAGGAGGAAATTCGACCCCTTGAGAAGGCTATATATGAACAGTTCGACTTCAATTGAAGATACACTCTCAAGTTTGATCTACAAGAATGAATTCGATCTATAGCTGGGTAGCTTCAAGAAGGAGAGCGAAGGTCAAGAAGTAGGAATAAGGACAAAATTTCTTGGTTTTTGAGCTCTATCTCTCTTACACGTGCGGAATTCTAGGGTTTTTGGGTTGCAGGAAGAGGCAGAAGTTGCAGAGCCGAGTTGCAGTAGGACGAAGTGCACAAACTGGTAGTTGGAAGGAAGGAAACTCTATACCTCATTGATCTTAGGAAGAGTTGTCTTGCTCTTGGAAGGTCCTAGAAGAAGGTCAAATTAGGGTTTCTTCAGGCGTTGCAAGGTGGAAGTTGCAGGTTGAGTAACAGTGCATTAGTGATCAAAGTTGTAGTGTGTAGCTGTTTGGTACGAATTCAAGAAGGACTTGAGGAAGGGCTGACTTGGTACTGGGAGAAGGACTTGGTCTAGGGATCGGGTCTTTGTATCTCATTTGAAGCAGATTCTGAGAAGAGAAGAGTTTCTGGGTTTTCCCCTTGGAGGGGTTTTTCCCTGGCTAAAAGCCTACATTTGTTTCTTGTTTTGTTTTTATTGTTTCTTAATATTCTTTGATGAAAATATCTAACTAAGAGAACACAAAGAAGATAATTAAGATTCATAAGCAAGTATTAAGGTCATAGAAAATAAGTATAATAAGTTGCCACTTTACTTTTCTCTAACACTGCCCCCTTCACATGACACGTTTCATCTCAAGTAGTATTGATTGGCATGATTATCTTGGTCTTTGAGTGATATATTGGATGGAAAGCCAAATTGAATGGCACCTTGGTTATCACATTGAAGTGATGTCTACTGCTCATGATGAAGTCAATTCTCTTCCAGAAGTGACTGCCATCATGCACCTATACGAGTTGGTTCTTGGTTGTTTTTGTACTATATATGCAGTGTCCAAATTTACTAGGTGTATCGTTGGAGTCAAAAAGGGGTTAGTCGTATCTCCACCCTTTTTAATATCTATAGAGTGTTGAGAAATCTAGGGCATAACAATTAGGTGATTTCTCTTCTAATGATAACTACTTGTGAATGCCTTTTACTTCATTAGATTACGATCTTCTCTTTAGTTAGATTATTATAGTGTTCTTCTTCATCAAACAACTACCAAAGCATAAACAATAAAGAGACAAGAGACACAAAATATAGGCGATCAGCTAGGGCCAAAACCTCTCCCACTTGAGAGGAAAACCCAAACGAATTCTTCTTCTTATAAAGAGTTCGATTGACGAATACCAAGACCATGACCAAGACCCTTGACCACAACCCCTCCAGGATCAAGTCAATCTGATGAACCATTTTCTTGCACAAAGTCAACTTTAGTTAAACACACCTTCCAATGATGATGGCTTCTCCTTCGACCCCCTTTTTTAGGACCTGCAACCTTTTGTCTGCAATTTGATTTAACTGCAGAAACCCTAGATAATTCGTGTGGTCAAGATAATGGAGAAATTGGCTTCCTTTCTTCTTCGTTTGATGAGATATCTTTACTTCAACCACTCGACCTCCAATATGACTCCTCTATCAAAATTTAGTCTTCTATGGTGACTGTAATCTTAGCCAAGAAGTGTTCCCTTGTTGCAGATCATATGTGTGGAAAGGATGTCTCGAAACAGGCCCAAAACGATTCTATTTTTCTTTCTTCCTTTTTGTTGTTCCTTCACTATGGTACATGACTCCTTTTTGTTGCTAGATCCAACTTCTGTGATTGTTTCTATGTGTCCTTTGGGAGAGGCCGAGTCCTCCTTTATATAGGCGTTGCTGAGCTTCCAAAATAAGCGACATCTCTTGACAGGCTGACTTGACTTGTGGTTTGTATCCTTGATCTTGGAGGGGTTTCCTTTACAATTAGACTCATATTGACTCAAATAAATATGCAACATACCCAAGAAGAGTTATTCATACATGACAAAAATTCTTTTGACTCTATAAACTCAATGACATGTCCTAGAAGCTCTCAATGGGAGCTTGACCTAAAATAAATTTCCCTCGAGCATGAAACCCATGCCTCAAGAAACAATAATTCTAAATTTATTTTTCTCTTTTCATTGAATACATAAAATCAACATTCCATATGTCATTATGAAGATCGAACCTAGTTACATATTTCAACACTCCCTCTTAACTAGGGAAGTATTAATAATCCATACAAGGTATATGGACATTCTCAATATGAGGAATTCTCATAAGAGTCGTCAGATTGGTAACCCATCTGTATAGCATCATATCAACCAACATTGTAACATAGAAAGGCCTTGACTAATAGCTCTATCTCTTCACAAGATCAGAGCACAATGCTGGTGAGACCAATGATGTATAGACACCCTCATCGTTGTCTCTCTCGGAACATACCCCACCCGGGTTCTCAGGGTGTGTTCTCAGGGTGGGTTCTCAAGGTGCGTTCATTAAAGAATATCGGTCCTCTATGACTACTCTTATCTTGGATGCCCTAACTCATTCTCAAAGAGCATCGGATTCTAGATGTTTACCCAGTCGTTCATTCTTTCTTCCCAAGTGAAGAAAAGAATGATGTGTCTATCTCTCCCTCTTAATTAGGGAGGATATAGCTATTCCAATGAAGGAATGTACCTAAGCTCCCTCTTAGCTTTAGGAATTTGCTTCCAAGTTTCAACCAAGTAAGAAACTTGTTTTCTAGGCTCCCTCTCAGCTAGGGACCTACAACAACTCCTTAGGTGGAGATGATGGGACAACCAACTGCTTGAAGAACTCCTCCTCACGATGTCATGAACATCTTTTCTTTATTCAAGAGTCTTCATGTTTTGGGACTTCTTCGTAGGGCACAAACCATCCATCACTTTCATCCATGAGTCAGTCATGTCATTATTCCTTTCATCGAGAAGTGATCCAACAGTTCATATCTAGCCTTTCTTTGTGCCATGCTTCCTTCTTCATGCCTTGTTTCCTTAAGGATCTTTCATCCTACTACATGGACATCATGGGTGGAAGATATCCATAGATCTTCCCTTGGCAGCTCTGCATAAGCCCATTGAGATATTATTGAAAAATGAAGGAATGAACATTAAGTCAAAACTACCTTTGTGATGTTCTTTCATCATGACATCATGACATCAACATCCTGCATACATATTGACACATATCCAAAAGATCTGTACTGTCAAGTGTCTCTCTTTTTTCTTGGACTTCATCAAAGTGTTCATATCTTTCATGGAGATATCCTAGTCAAATTTCTCAGTCCTCGGATGTTGATTGCCTTTTTCATAGTTGCATATTTCGTAATCTCTTCTTTTCTCTCGTCACACATTTCCTTCTAGGAACTTTCATTCATAGTTCCTCCAATTTGTCAACCACCTTATATTCCATATAAGGACATATTATGTTGATTTCATCCAGACAATGATGAAATTTGATGACTAAAAAAAGTTTCCTGCAATCCCAACTCGGTTTTAATTTTACCTTATCACTCCCATTCAGTTAAATGCCCTTTCCCATAAACATACATTCAACATATAGAATTCTGGAAATGAAATTTTCAGATTAAAACACATGAGATTGTCAACACATGTTGAAAATAAATATGGACATAAACAGATTAGCAACACACATAAAAATACACAAGTTTTTGGTCAACTTATACCCATGCAAAACCCCTTCAATCTTCTCCGAGGAAAACTTGTTAGAGAGCTATCCAAATTTATTTATCTTTCAAGTTCAGGAAAAATACATTTGTAGACAAAACAAAACAGCAAAATACAACTTATCTCTTCAGCGCAAAACTCCTTGAAAATCGTGCCCACTTTGCCTCGATTTCCGTACCCACTTGAAGTTGAAAATATGTACAATACAAATATGATTGTACGGACAATATTGTACGGATTTCGTACGAACAATACAGATTTCTGTACCGTTATACAGACGGTATGGTTTTTTCGTTCATTTTTTTTTCAAAAACTTCTTTCGAACGGCGTGAAACTCACAACATTAATTGTTGTTCATGCTGGACCTTTTGTTGTCTTTTATGCTTTGATTTTCGTGCCCATCTTTGCCCAGAAATCACTCCTTTAACTTGCTGCAACAAATTTCTCTTTCAGAACTTTTCTCCAACTCTCAACCTCCTTTCTCCAATCTACTCATGAAGAATGAATGTAGTCTCTCTTTTCTTTTTCCCCTTTTGTTTCCCTAAATGACTTTTGGCCAACCCTAAGATCTAATGGCTCAGATTCATTTAGATCAAAGGATGAGAATAAATGTGCATTTAATTTTCACTTTCAATTTTTTAACTCACCCATTAAATAAAGTACCCACATTGTACTTTATGTCTAAAGTTACTTTTCACTTTATAATTTAACATTGACTTTACCACTTATAAAGTCACTTTCACTTTATAAAGTCACACTTAGGAAAATAATTATTTTGGACACTTTTCCCTTGGTAGAGACTAACACATGGGAAACCACTTGTCTAAGGTACTTTAAAAATCAACAGACAATGTGTGACCCATGCCTCCTTGCATCCTTTCAAAGGTGGAGATCCTTTCTTTTGATGATGCTCTCAAGATAGAGCATTTATCCATGCTATCTGCAAAGATATGACATGACTTTATAGTATCGAATACAAGCATACATACCTCATTTTCTTTTAGGTCATCTTAGACTTCCTTTCAACATCTCCCTTGATTGAAGTAACTTCAATTCCTTGATCTGCTTTAGCTCTATTGTGATCGTACCATCATCCCATGAGTTCCCACAAGTTGGAATTCTTGATGAAACACTTTCTTCCATTTGATTGGCGAACCTTTTGATGAAGATTCCAATAAAGGATCTTGAGCATCCTCATCCAACAACTGTCTCCTTTTGATAGATGTATGATGAGCTTTGTACTAGATGACTTTTTCTTCTTTTTCCCAAAAGTACCACTTATGCTTCTCATGAGGTTACGAAGAGCTATATCCTTACATAGACTTCTATTTTAGCCATCTTTCATGCTTCTCTATGATGATGTCAGGATCTCTTGCTTTTAATGCTTCTATGATGCCATGATGCATGTTATCATTTTACTTAGTGAATCATGATTAACCATATCTTACAACAGAAAACTTGAGCTTAGGACAATCTCTTTTGTAATGCCCATATTCTTGACATCCATAGCATTGAATCTTAGCCATGTTCATTTTCTTTTTCTGAGGATCAAATTTCCCATATTTTACTCTTCTCCTTGTCATAGCAACATATACTTGATTTTGATCACCTGATCCCACATCAGTTTTAGCCTGCAATTTGGTTTCTTCAATCTCGCATAGTGAACATATCCTGGAATGGAGCAACTTCTTTCTTCCCATAAATACTTGAAGTAAAGTTACCCATTCCTCTGGTAGTGCATTTAGTACTATAGTGGTCATCTCCTTGTTAGACATTACTTCTCCCAGATCTTGAAGTTGATCCCTTATTTCGGATATCCTCATAAAGTATGAGGCTATCCCTTCTTTTGATATCTTTAGTTTGTAGAATTCTTGCCTTAGAGAGATGACTTCTCTTGTAGTTATTATAGAAAATAACTCTGCCAATTTGTCATATATTTCTTTTGAGGTGTCGAGTTTGGATACATATGGAATGAGGGGATCCTTGATGGATTCTATAAGAATCCTTTGAGCCCTCACTTGCCCTTTCATAAACTTTGCAAGTGTTTGAACATCTTCTTTCGTTGGTTTAGTGATAGATCCTTTGACATGATCCATAACCTCATTTTCAATGAGATTAAGATTTGTCCTCTTCTTCCATGCAAGATAGTTTGAAGCCCCAACCAATTTGTTGCTTTCCTTGCAAAAAGACATTTTGACAGATTTAGACATAAATATACTTGTGAAAAATGCTTCTCTATAGATGATAGAGAACTTTTCCTTGATGAAGAAAGATCTCTTCAAGAGTGATCCTTGACTTCACAAAGAAGGAGATCACTTTAGATCCTTTGATGGAGATGTCCTTGTTGATTATGATCAATGATGACTTCTTGATGCTTCTTGGATGATCTTCGAGAGAAAATTGCCTTTAGAACTTCTAAAGATGATGGCAACGTCCTTGATCTTGCTTCTCTAGTAAGAAACTTGATGTATAAGTCCTTCAACTTGAGTAGCGTCTTTGTGGTCTCTTGAGATGACTTGAGGATTCCAAGACTCCTTGATGGTGCAGACTTTCTTTTTCGATCTCGGGTTTTGATACTTCTTTGTAGATCTTGACTTCAAGATGATCCTCTTATATTTACTTTGATGTCTTTCTCGAGATTTGATCCTTGAGTGTCCCTTGATAAGATGCAACAATGGTATGTTCTATGCTTTAGCACAATTTACTTCAATGTTCTTTATCAACCCAATGACAATTTCCAATTATATCTAGTAGCAATCACATTAAATTAAACACATTGATAGGTAATGCAAATAGAACATAAAAACATGTGCATAAGAAAAGCCAAGAGAAGAGGACACAAGATATGGCAGATGCCAGGGAAAAACCCTAATGTGGGGAACCCTTTGATCAAATATTCTTATTATTATTCAATAGTTCAGTAGAGAAAGAGAGTACAAATATCAAATTAACTTGCCCAAAACAATCCTATCAAATCAGTAGTCAACATCAGTCAATTGCATCCCTAACTAGGAAGTCAACGCTGGTCAAAGCAACACCAAAATGTCCTCCAAGCAGCTCAGTCAATAATAGTCCAATTTGGCCTTCCAACAGGGTCAAAGTAAGCCCAAAACGGTTTGGTCATCCTAGTCAAAGGAGAGAGAGAAAACACTGTTGCAATTTATGCGGTCAAATTTGAAGTCAACCCTAGTCAAACTGTCCCAATCAACTCGATTTTTGTGCCAATGAATGCGACCTCCAAAAATTGAAATTTTGCCCTGAAGATTGTAGTCAACGAATGTAACAATCCCAGAATTCGTCCTGTTGCCACACGTACGAAGTAGAGAGAAGTTGCCTCCAAGCTGTACAGACCAATCAAGAGAGGAGAGAGAGATATGTGATGAGATAAGTGATGTCCATATGAGGAGAGAGGTCACTCCTATTTATTCACTTCGTTGAGGGTGACGAGACACATCTTTTGGGCTTCATGAGCCTACATTTGACTAAGGCCGACCTTGACAATTTGTGCATGAGAGAATAAATTCAAAATTTCATTTTTGCTTGTCAAAATGAGATGATATTTATACCAAAATTGGACCTCTCGAACAGAGGAATCCAATGCAATAATCATTTCCATCGTATGAGATGTCCTAAGGTGGAATTTGGCCCTAGTTGCCAATTTTAACACTCTCTCAACTAGGGAGAATTCCACCTGCCAATCTATTTGTCATCATGCCATCCTGTACCATCCCTGTCATCACTGCCTTGCTCTGCTCTGCTTTGTTGAACCATGAAGTAATATTGAAGAAGAAGTGATCGAGAGTGAGTCCTAAAATTATACCACTCTTCACTGACAAAAGTTAGCCCTTGATCCCAGATCAAGTTTTAGAACACTAGGCATCCTAGTCATAGGGAGTACGATAGTACACGATGCGTCCATCGGTAGTGCTATTGTCCCTAACCATCTTTTCCCAACTAATTGGCCAGATGAGAGGTACTTCCCATGAGTCATAGACTCCATGGGTAGGATGTGTGTTGGGGCATCAACAAGAGAAGGTGAACCACTCATCCTGTGCATATGTCAATCGTAGGGGAAGGTGAAGCATTCACCCTACATACATGTGTCCTGGTAGGGGAAGGTGAATCACTCACCCTACATACACGTGTCCTGGTAGGGGAAGGTGAAGCACTCACCTTACACACATGTCAATCATCACGAGGTATCATAGGGGAAGGTGAACCACTCAGCCTGTACATAGCGCACCACTAGGGGAAGGTGAACCACTCACCCTATGGTCACTCATAGCTCTAAGAAGTACCCCAAGCCCCCAGGAGTTCCCAGAGCTCAATGTTCAACTCATACGGAACCCTCATAGGAGGGTCGTTCCACGACTTCAAGTCTTTCTCGGAAGGTTAAAAATTTGACCTTCCCCAAAGGCTTCGTGAGAATGTCTGCGACTTGCTCATCTGTCCTGATGTTTTGGAGCCTTATTACTATCCGTTGTACCATATCCCAGATAAAGTGGTACTTGATATCAATGTGCTTGAAGCGGTCGTGGAACACATGATTTTCTGATAGGTGAATCCCACTTTGATTTTTGTAGAAGATCACCTTTGTATCTAGCACGTGCTCAAATAGCTCACTAAAGAGCTTCCTCAACCAAACATCTTCACAACAGGCCATACTTGCAGCAATGTATTCGGTCTCGGCGGTGCTTAAAGCAACCGATTTCTGCTTCCGGCTCATCCATGATATTGAAGTAGACCCCAAAGAGAAGCAACACATAGACGTGCTCTTACGATCCACCAAACTACCAACCCAATTAGCATCTGAATATCCATGTAGCCTCAAGTTCCCGACAGTGTATCTCAACCAGTGGATTGTGCCTTGAATATATCTTAAGAGATTCTTAGCAGCAATCCAATGAATGCGATGAGGCTCGACAATAAACTGACTCAATGTGTTCACAGCAAAGCATATCTTAGGACGAGAGTTGACCAAGAACATTAGGCCCCCCACAAGTTGACAATAATCGAAAGGGTTCGCTAATTCGGGCCCAGCAACACTTCCACATAGCTTCTTAAAGTTGAGTTCCATCGGAGTAATCACAGACTTGCAATCCACCATCCCACATCTCTCAAGTAGCTTCACAACGTATTTTCCTTGAGAAAGGAAAACCTCAATTGGCTTTTGCCAGACCTCCAACCCTAGGAAGTAATGCATCAGTCCTAGGCTGTTCATCTTGAATTTTAGAAGCCAACTCCCTCTTGCATTGATGAATGAGAGGGTCATCACCTGTCAAAAAGAGATCATCCACATAAAGGACTAGAATGAGGGGCT
Organism: Pinus taeda; assembly: GCA_000404065.3. NCBI lineage: Eukaryota > Viridiplantae > Streptophyta > Pinopsida > Pinales > Pinaceae > Pinus > Pinus taeda. The sequence continues at coordinate 3,570 of APFE030576722.1, read as the reverse complement.
TGTCCTTTCCAACCTTGAAGTATAGGTTGGGGCCAACATCGCTCCTTGTAAATCCAGGCTTCATAAGATAGCTATCAATCCTCTCATACCAAGCCTTATCGACTTGCTTCAACCCGTAGAGGGCTTTCTTCAACCTGCATACATGTGTCTCACGATCTTGAACTTCGAACCCCTCGGGATGTTCCACATAGACTTCCTCTTTAAGCGAGCCATGCAAGAAGGAAATTTTGACATCCATCTGGTGTAGGCTTCATCCTTGCGAAGCAGCTAGGGCTATGATCGAACGGATGGTGGTATATTGGGCAACCGGTGCAAATATCTTATCATAGTCTACTCCTTCCTTTTGAGAGAAGCCTCGAGCAATGAATCTAGTCTTGAACTTTTCAGCACTCCCATCTGCTCCATGTTTGATCTTGTAGAGACATTTTGAAGTGATCACTGACTTGTCCTTGGGTCTAGCAACCACATCCCAAACATCATTCTTCATGATCGACTCATACTCCTCGTTCATCACATCCTTCCAAACTTGGTGTTTCACGACTTCTGCGAATGTGCAAGGTTCAGATTGTACAATGGTACTCATGGTAGCTAAGTACCCTTGGTACCTATTCGGCTTCATGCTTTCACGAAATGTCCCCCTCGGTGCAATATGTTTCTCAACATTTTCAAGAGTATCTTTGAGCCACAAAGGTCTTTTTCTTGAAGTAGTGGGCTCACTAGGACGTGGATCAATGGGATCCATCGTACCTTCCACACCGGGCAATTAGTTCATCAGACAGAGGTTCATCCTGCTTTTTTGCATCAACGTCATCATTGTCCTTCCTAGGGATAGGAAGATCTCAGACTTTTCTAAGAGAAGAATCTTCATCGAAAGTGACATCATGACTTAATTCAACTTCCCTTTGACTAGGCACATAGATTCTATATGCCTTTGAAGTTTCATTGTAGCCCACAAATGTTCCTTTCTTCCCACATGCATCTAGTTTATTTCTTTTATTTTTCGACTCATGAAAATATACGAGACAACCAAAAATTCTAAAATGAGAAACATTAGGTTTCTTACTGGTGAAAGCTTTTTTGGGTGTCTTGAAGTCCAAAACTTGATGTGGGCATCGTTTCGAACATACACAGCGGCGTTGACAACTTCTCCCCATAAGAACTTTAGAAGACTTTGATGATGAAGCATATCACAGTTGGCTTCTATGATAGTTCGATATGTCCTTTCGACAACACCATTTTGTTCAAGAGTATATGCAATAGTGGTCTCCCTCTTAATGGCAATTCATTTGACTCATATTCAGGTCCATTATCGGTCCTCAATATTTTGATCTTCTTCCTTGTTTGATTCTCGACCAAGGCTTTGAAAGAGCGGAACCATTTGAACACTTCATCCTTCTTCCTTAAGAAATAGATCCATGTTTTGCGAGAGAAGTCATCCACAAAATTAGCTTAGTACAAATATCCACCCAAAGGTGTCACAAGCAACATGCTTGATAGATCAGAATGGACCATTTGAAGATTATCGGTGGCTTGAGTTTCACTTGAGGGGAATGGTCCCTTTGTATGTTTTCCAGCTTCACAACCTTGACGAACACCTTCATTATCTAAGTTGAATTCAGGCATACCTGTGACCATCTTCCTCACATTAGGTAAGGCTTTGAAATGAAGGTGAGCAAATCTCCGGTGCCATAATTCAGATTGAAAAGAAGTATCACAAGTCATTGCTCCCTGTTGACCCTGCCGCCCGCACCTACCTACTAGTTAGCGAGAAAAGCCTTCAACCCCACAAGGTGTGGTTGGTGGCAGGGAACTCAGAGAAGGGGCTGTCACACTGATCCCAACTCTCTCCGTTTTAGCTATCTCCTAGGCTAGCTAAGGGGGGTGGTCCCTAATGGAAAAGCTAAGCTAAAAGCTAAGATGTAAAGTTCTAGGAGAATTTTTTGAGTTAAATAAGATTGTCAATCTGAGATCTAAAATCAAAACGTAATATAAGCAATAGCCATTAACCGTACGATAAACAGGAAACACATAAATGACCAGTGCCTTAAAAACGTTGTTATTTCATAAATGAAAATATTTTTGTTTGTATTTCTTTTTATGCTCAGAATGGAAACGAATGCTTTTAAATGAAAAGAGAAAGTTTGTTTTGACTTTTCAAAATAGAAACTAAGCTAAGGGATCAAGATACTTCCCTCTTGGGTAAATCTCTTTTTGATGTCTTAAGAGCTTGATGGCTTGAACAGCATGTGGGATCCTTGGTGTCCTCGGAGGTGACTATTCCCGCCGAAGAAGTCCTCGCCCTCCAACAGAGCTGGCAACCTGTCGCTTGAAGACACAGAAAACACTTGCAAACGAATTGTTAATGCAAAAAGAGACTTGGCATATAGAGACCAAGTTGAGCTTGTCATTCAACCGAGAATGGACAAGCTACAACAAGTGTATAAGATATACCAAGCCCAAAACAGATTTGAGATAGCTGCAAATCTCTCCTCCTTAGACAATAGTGCCTTCAGGCAAAATGAAAAACAATTAGATAGCAAATGAAAATCACATGAATATTAAACGACACAAGTATACCTCATGTACCAAGGCATGCACCACAAGAGACGCTGGTAACCCCAAAGACTTTTATTTATTAATGTAAATGCTGAGTACAAAATCCGGCAGAGTCTCCGCCAACCCAATAGCTCGTTCTATGATAATACAATAAGAGCCCATGGCTCATATAAATAGGAAAATGGGAGACAATCCGAAGGCAAAATCCAATGACAAATGGCAATCAGGTGAAGATCCCAATGAAGCAAGAAGAATGACAAGTGGCTGCTATGAATGCTTGTGATCCTGGAGATAACTGCTGATATTGGATTGGCTGCCTTTGACCAACGTTTAAACTGTTGTTTTAATAAAATCTGAACTGTAGATTGTAGCTGCCAACGGACTGTTCTGTTTATAATTGATTGGGTGATATGCTGAGTGGGCACGTGACTGCTATTTAACCACCGTAAACTGCTGTATAACTGCCTTTGAACTCCTGTCCATTGGCTGTGATTAAACATGCTGTAGACTGCCTCTTAAACTATGCGTATATACCTTGATTGACTGCACATAACTTGCTGTTCAGATCAGCGTTAAATGCTGAGTATATTGCCACGTTGACTGCCTTTAATCTGGGTATTGCCAACGTGGATTGCTGGACAGCTGCCTTGAAGATTTGTTGTGCATTGCCCACGTCAACAATGCTAAATTGCCCACGTACATTCCTGTTCTCATGCCCACGTACCTGCTGCCTAAGTTGACCGGCTGACTTACGTTGCTGCCAATATGCCAACGTATTGCTGTTAACTGCCTTTTGACTGAACGCTGATATTTGACTGCCGTTGATTGGGCTGCCGTACGGACTGCGTACGGACAACGTACGGATTTCTTTTGGCATGTGAGTAATTCCATATGGCTGAGTGTGGGTCCCTACCCACTTAATTCTTTTTTTTAAACATTATGATATTTGATCTCAAATAATAATTTTTCAACCTGATAAATAAATCAAAATTTCATTGACTCATGACTTCAACT
>APFE030576721.1:18808-47744 GCA_000404065.3 Pinus taeda | reverse complement strand
GATCCAGATGAGATCCTCCTTCACTTTGAAACCTGCATACACTAACAATCAAACGATTACATAACACCTGAATATTCCATAAAATAAAACATATTCAACATATAGACCAAGGAGTATATGAAACAATTCATTAACAACAAATCATTGAGAAGAATGGACTTATTTGTATTAAGGAAACAAAAAAGAAACCATTACAACCTGAGCCTTGGTGTTGTGCAGTTCCTCCCAGAGTCCAGCAAGGGTTTTCCTCTACTTTGACAAGCTCACCCACTTCCATGAAACAAGGAAGAATGGGTAATGCTTCCTCACAAGTTTACAATGGCAAGTCCTTAATTTCCAGCAGCATCTACCTTGAATGTTCAACCTTTCAACCTCTTCCTCCTCTGGCCCAAGGCCTATATTTATAGTGTTCTAGAGGAATTTATTCAGTTCCAACATCAATGGGATACTCCCTTTTGGATGGGGTAGCTCCTCTCTTGATGGGATAAGTTCCTCTATCATAGGGATGCATGAACCATCTGGAGGCGCTCAATACACGTCAAACACTCTTCTAGAAAGCTCTAGAAGTGACCACAAGTAACTTTTTTGAGATGAAACTCGCGCCTTTTGACCTTTACAGGAGTACGCACCCATCCTTTGACTTACAGAGCGTGCAAGTATGCAGGTACAATGAGCTTGGGTTGCATACACGCAGGAAAGGTAGAGAGAACCTGCGTACGCAGAGATAAACATGATTTTCAATGACTTTCTCTCTTTTTTTGAAGTTTGACATGGAGAGCAGAGGTATTAGGCTTGACAAGGAGGATAATATGACTATTTATGGAGCCATATTAACTGCAGATAGTCATGGTGACAAATTTTAGTGTAACAAATGAAAAGAGGGTATGCCTTAAAAGAATAATCAAAAGGCAAGAAAATCAAATGGTCAAGAGAAAAATGAAAATGAACCCCAAAACTAAAGACCAAGAAAGTGGCCAGTCAAAATGCCACTACTAGCTTTGGGCAATATCATACTCTACAAATACTGCTGCTAATCATACTTGATGGATGGCCCAATAGTCTAAACTGGACCATGCCATGTTTAAATTTCTTGTTGTAGAATAGAGAATGTTTCCTTTCCAAACAGCTCAAGCTTGGCAGATGACTAGCTAGGTAGAGAAATGAAGGAGCCCAACTGCTTAATCAGGGTCCTTGGAAGAAATAAGGGTACATTTAGATAGGAGGGGAGTCAAAAGAAAAAGAGAACAATCAGGGTCTGCTAATTCAAGTGCACCCACTTCAAGTGAAGAAAAAATGTTAGGATTACTAGGTTGCATAAGTAGTGCGAGGTTGCAGAAATGAAGGGCCATCACCAATTGGCTTATCAAGTACAAAGACTCATTCCATTCAGGGTATTGGCATCATAGCAGAGGTTTGAGGACACAACATTGGAAGCATGTCTAATTTCCCCTATTTTCCCCAAAACATCATTTACTAACATCCCTAAGGACCTTGAGATCTGCTCAAGTGTCCTGTTCCACTTCAGTTCATGACAGAGTACCAGGTCAAACTATGAAGTTCAATCAAGGAAAAGAAGCCACATTTTTTGTGTAAAAACCTTCATTCTCAATCCCCTCATCCTCCATTCCTAAGTTTTACTTCTTAAAACTTAGTCTTTCCCCCTATACACTCACCTCACAAATGTCATATTAACAACTGATGTATTATTTAGCTCCCTAAGTCCCCCCTTCCCTAATTCTATAAAGATCTATGAAAAAACTCACAAAAAATCTGTATAAATACCCTCCCCCTAGCACTGTAGCTATATAGCCCTCTCTTCAGGAATATTAACCCATCAGGGGTTAATATTAACCCTCTTTTACCCTAAGCTATGGTTTTCAATTAAAAGAATTTAGCTAAAAAACCGAAAATCCATGGTCCCCGCCCTCATTAACCCCTTTCCCCACTTTTCCGCACCAAGGTTGGTGTTTGTAATGTTTTTTAAATTAAAACATTAATAAACGAAAAACCCGAAATCCTAATGTTAACGACCCCCCCGTGCGCGATTTATTTAACCCAATAAAATAATCGGCAGGTCCCCCTCTTATTAACGCGCCGTCATATCGTTTCCTCCGCCAGCCGTCCGAGCGTGGGCGAGGCGATCCAACGACTGGCGGTCATTTTCCCAGGGAACATGCCCGACCTTTTGCGTCCGGGGGATTGGCGGTATTATTGCCATACCCCCGCCACGCGTCGGCCTCCCGAACTCTTTAGAGCCCCCCCCCCCTTATACCACTTACCGCCCATGAGGCCTCCGGGGAGACCGCTTACCACCCATCCCCCCTCGCTGATGTCACACCCCCGTCAGTGTGATGTCACCTCACCTTTCCGCCACCGCGCCTCCACGTCACCTCCACGTCGTTTGTCCACCCGCCTGCCCTGCCACTGTGTCACCGCCACCTGGCCACCCACGTCAGTTGCCACGTCACCCTGCCATACTCAGACCCATGATGACGTCATCATGACGTCATCACCAAAAAGGTGCCAAAGGGCCAAAAATGCATAAAAAGACGAGAAATGACCGTTGTTTTTCATTTTCATTCGTCGTTTCCGGAGCACTCTACATGCAAAAAACGTCGTTCACTGCCGAGATCAAGAATTCACCCACCAAAGTTGCTTCCGCCCTCATCGTCGACCCAAATACCTGCAACTGATCCATCTTGACGCTTCCCGCACCGAGAAATCCAGGTATTTGCTGCAGGCGACCTATTTTACCCGCATTTCTCCTATTTTTCTCCTAAATTCCTGTAAAGAAACTCTGCAAAAGATCCTCACAGATAAATTGTCCACTAAAAAAACCCAAAGACCTGATAAATTCCCTGCACCACAAGGCTCTACAAGAAACCCACGCCCTTCTGCAAAATTCACCATAAAAAACTAATTGGAGAAGCCGAAGCTACCGGCTAAAAGCCCATAAAACTGCACATTCATCCCTGTTTTCAAAGTTCCCCTTGAAAAACCAGCTAATTAGCTCAAACACACTCTGGTTTCTTCCAACAGAGTGCCCCACAGTTCATAAAACCTGTAAGAGTTTCCTCATACTCTCAGGGCTGATCACTGTCAAACACAATTTAGTGGGCATTCCTCAGTCTTTGCACCAATCCTAAGCTCAAGCAAGTATCCAGTTAAAGTCAAACATGTCCACTCCATTTGCACTGGATGTTGCTCCTGTCAATCCACCCAGTAAGGATCCGGAAGCTATGCCACTTGTAGACAGTGATTTCCTGATTACAGATTTTGTGGCAGAGAGGAACCACTTACAGACCTTCTGCCAATTAAGGAATAGTCACTTGGACAATAGTGACATGTATGGCTTTTGGGAGTTTAATATGCCCACCTACTTCTTGCCATCTGTAAATGTCTTTTCTGAAGTCATTCACCTCTGTGCAGAAAACTATGACCAGAAGCTCAGAGCTGTAAAGTCTCCATCTGGGAGCATCCTCTTCTACATAACACCAGACTTCATAAATCAGATGCTGAATTACAAACAAACCCAGCTGCTATACCCTTTTTCCATTAAGTACTTGCTGGATGAGGGCTCCAAGCTCTCTAGCACAGACATTGCTACAGTGGCCAAAACTTTCATGAAGGCAGACTGCCAACCTTCTGGGCCACCTCCTTTTTCATATGCAAATTTCAATGAGGTAGGCAAGCTGCTGGTGGACATGTTAACCTCTGTGCTGGGGTTCACCACAAATGAGCATGTTGATGAAACTGTGCTAGTCATGCTATCTACATATAGCCTTGGGAAGCCTCCTGCTGTAAAATACAATTATGCCAAGTTTATTTCCAATAAGATACATGACCAACTGGTAAGGCTGGATAGGGAAGCAATATTCAAATATTCATCATACATCTACCACCTCTTCATGTACTATCAGACATATTGCTTCCAGTGCCACATCAAGAAACTGGATTCACAGGGTGAGAGGATATCTGTCATCTTCTGGTCTTCAGTTTTTCATCAAATCCAAAGCTCTCCCTACTCCTACTGTGAATTTATTGACCAGTTTGTCTATCCAGTTACATGCCTCTTGAAGAGGTCTCCTCCAGCCAGATTGTCCAAAGATATGCAGAAAATCTTATAGTTGTCCAGGAACTACAAAATAGGTGATTGGTATTTATACCAAAATCACATAGTCATCAGAATCTATGGTTGTGAGCTCTGTCCCTACAGGCTCCCAAGGTATGTTCCTATGAGGTTGCTTGCCTTAGAATACTATAGGAAACTCATCAATTCTGACCTTACACACTTCCATAGTGCCAAGAAGAAATCCAATCTAAAATTCAGAGACCACCTAGGCCCATTTATGATGAACAAGAAAGATGGTTGGCAAGAAGTTGATCAAATATTGGGGCAACAACTTAAACTCAAAAGGAGATTCTGGTGGGTCCCTTATCACCCTGAAGGCTTTATCAGTGCTAGGAGAGTCAAGTATAGGCTGCTAGCCTATAAACATTGCCCATATCCACAAATAGAACACTTTGCCAACCAAGATGAATGGGTGCCTGAATCAATTGTAGAAGAATTTACTCAGGAAGAGAAAATGGAGCAGACTGTGAAAGATTTAGAGAAAACTCTTTACTTGGATTCTTGTCAGCAGGTAATATTCAAGCAACCAGTCCAAGTAGGAGAAGGCACATCCACTGCTCCAGCTGCACAGACTACCTAGCAAGCATCTACAACCACCACTACAACAAAAGGCAAAGAAATAATGGATGAACAGCTAGAGACAGAGGCAGGGAAACCTAGTACCTCAAAGGATCAAACTCAAGGGCAAGCCCCTTTGCAGCAAACTGGACCACCCCAAATCCTGGTTTTGCAAACACCTCTCAATGAAGAGAGAGGATAAAAGCGAGATAGAGAGGAGGTCACACCTCCAAGTGGGTCAACACAGCAACCAGAGGCCAAGAGGCCAAGAATTGACCCTAAACAGAGGAAGAAGACATCAGTGAGCAAAGGGCAGAAAGCCAAGATAGAGAAAGAAAATCCAGCGGACTGCCACTAGCTCATTTCAACTAGAACAGGCCATGCAGCAAGGCATAGAGGTATCCTCCTCAAGGCAACAGGGCAAGCAACCAGCTGGTATCAAAGGGGGTTTCATGGAGATCAAGGCACAAAATGAATTGTTGAGAGTACAACTCTATGATCAATTCTTGAAGGCAACTCCCTCCAAAAAATAGAGATTGATGGCAGCATACGACATCAAGGAGGACAAAATGATTTTTACTCATTTGAAGCCTAAAGTCCCACATCCCAAAACCTCTGCAGATTACTTAAGAACAAACTTGGAGGTCTTTTCCAAAGACATACACCCCATGGATCAGATAGAGCTGCACAAACAGACTGGAGAAATGGTGTATGCCACACTTGCAGACAAGGCCATGTTGGCCCATCAGTTAAAAGAATCACTAAAAAATACTAATACACAGTTCGATTTGGAAATGATTTCTTCCCAGGCCAAGGACAACAGAATAAAGACATTGGAAGACATTATCATTGATCTAGGACATGATCCAAAAGATCCAAAGGGTGTTAGGGCCCTTATGAAAAAGAAGGAGGATGATATTGCTGCACTCAGGAAAGTAGGCAAAATTGCCTCCAACCATTCACCCTGACACTGCAGAGCTAGCACAAGAAAAATAGCTTGATGACACCATGGACTTACTCATGAAGATGAATCAAAGGATACTAGATATGGAAGGAGAATTGGAGAAAGCATGGCAAGGAAGACAGGGAGAATCAGCCTCCCAGCCCCCTCAAACTTCTACAACTCTTGGCCCTGCCCCTCTTTCACAAGCAGCAGCATCCCCTCCTGCCATCCCAGCACCAACCACAGCCACATCAGCAACAGAGGCAACAGAAGCAACAATAGTAGCAGAATCTAGCATGAGTATGGAGGACTTGATGAAAGCTGTCAAGGAGCTTGAAACTCAAGTGACAGAAATAAATGAAGCCAAGGGTAGACTAGCCAAGCTAGAGGCCATCTATGACAAGTCCAAAATGACAGTGGCAGAAAAGCAGAGAGAAATAAAGGCCTTGGATGCCAAAGTAAAAACTTTGGAAAAGGAATTGCTTCTAGGCAAGACCTTAGCAGAAATCAAGAAAATAATTTGGGTAAAAATTGGCCAATCAATCCATGACCAATGGAGGTCAATCCAGGCAATACATGAACAAGTTGAATTGATAAGCATGGCTCATGTTGAAATACAAAGAGCCAGAACAGCACTATGAATCATGCTTGAGCAAGCCAATAAGATGATACATTTCCTCAATAATCACACTAGGGAGGAATTGGCAGCTCTAGATATAAACAGCAGAACAGACACCATCCTGACAGCTAAGAAAGTGCTAACTTTGAGGAATTTCACTCAAACACAAGAAAAAAAATGTCAGGAAATGAAGGCAGAAATTGATGAATTCGGGGCAAAGATGACAGTGTTACAGGATAAAGGACTGCCAAGCCTAGTGACTGGCACAGGACAACTGCTGTCATATAACCAGTATATCACAAGGATCAACAATTATGTTGAGAATCAAATAACAACATCTAGCAGCTCCACAGAAGAAGCAGGGCCTCCCTCTAGGCAATCTCTGTATGACAAATTAGAAAATCTATTTTTTATTGAGCATGAGATAAATCATCTGTTTGAGGTGCCTCCAAACTGCTACAGATACACAGAAGCAGATGAAACATTGGTAAAAATAAGGAGACATCAGCTCCCTCCAGTTGATTGGTGGCAGGCAATGCTGGAAATTCTGCCTAGATGATCCCATCATATTATTCCTTTTTGTGAAAATTCAGATCTCAGTCACAGTATAGGTCAGTAGACAAATCAACACGCAGGTATCACAGGAAGCATCCGTACAGTGACTCACCAAAGCACTCAGGGAGCAGGCTCAACCAATGGAGAATTAAAGGCATAGCCACAACCAACTTTCCTGAGCCAAAAAAGTCAAAATTTGTCTGACAGAAAGATAGCTGCCATCTCAACATTAAATGTTGTAGTTACTTCCTTCATTTACTTTTTGTAAGAGAGTTGGTGGTGCAATTTATTGCACAATAACTCACTATTGAGATATTTTTTATCCCATTTTGTATATATATCCCCTCAAAGAACGTATTGAGGGTTGGTTGTAGTGAAACTCTTTTAGAAGAGCTCTATTGTATGCTTGAGACATTTTTCTAACACAAATGGTTGGTGGAGTTCCTGGTTCTTATGCTCTCTGAAGGTGGAAATGAATGGCTCTGTTGTGTTGCAGAATTCATGTGTCATTGGCTGGAACAATAAGTAATTCTGAACTGTGTTCTTGTTTTTCTGTGTATACCAAAATTCATATATGTTCATGATAATAAAAAATAGAGAAAAATAATAGCTTAGGATTTGTTTGAATACACCCTATGCTCAATATCTATTTCTTAATATGTTTTCTTCTGGATTAGCCATGTATATGAATTCTTAATTGCTCATGTCTAAACTAATTCTATCATTGTGAATATTGTTTGAGAATTCTTAACTGCTCTTAAGCAATGCTTTCATTTTTCCTTTGTTAGCATAGTGAAATATTCTCAATTTCCTTTCACTCACTAATTCCGAAACTTCATCACAAAATCTAAAGAATTGTTCCACAGATGCCTATCTAGCTTTGCAGCAACACTCTGCCTTGAAAAAACCTACTTCAGCAGCACACTACCTAAACTCCATTGCCCAATGGACCAAACTGTTCTGTAATCTATACCTTAACTCTGTTTGAATTCACCAATCCACCAAACCCAAACAAAATAGCATACTATAACTAGCCTAAAATCATCCACCAAATAAAGCTAAATCATACAGAGAGAGCCCTCTCTGGTTACAGGTAGGCTAGGACCTGTAACTAAAATATTGGTTAGTGGTTACCTCGGCCGTATTCCCTATAGGAAGTAAGGAACAACCTGAGTGATAACATCACCTTTAAGGTAAATGACATAGTTTTGTTATATGATAGTAAGTTTTATAATTTCTAGGGAAGTTTAGGATGCACTGGTTAGGGACTTATGTCATTAAGGCGATTACCAATGGAGGAGCGGTACCACTAGTCAAATTTAATGGATATCCCTTCCCAGGAAAGGTGAATGGCAGTCGCTTGAAGCCATACACTGGTAGTCCAGCCATGTGACTAGATGAAGGTAGCACAATATTAGCACTCCAGGCAACTGAAAGGAGGTGTAGGATTATAAACTACACTGCACGGGTTGGGGAGATGCATGATTGGAGGATGGTGCGAAGCAAGGAAGTGTCATAAGGTCCACAACAGCATGAAGGGAGCTACGTTACCCAGGGAGAAATGGCTTCAGTCGGCTAGAAAGTGATCGTTAAAGTCATTTTTCATGATTTTCCGATAGAAGTGTAGCCAAATGGAGTAGGCGGCCAACATTTACGACGAAATTTATGGCTCAGATCATTGAAAATCTGCTGCCAATCTAACATTAATGAACTGAATTTGGGGGGAATGGTCAGATTTGAATTCAAAATTTCCTAAAAATTACAAGTGGATGACCAGTAAAAAACACTTGGCATTTTGAGAATTGAGTTTTTGAGCCCTCAGACACCCATGGACTAAGAATCTTTGAGGCTTTCAAAGAGACTCCCACATTTGCAAACTTGCCAGAGATGTCGCGAGCATTGTTAGAAAGCATTATGTTCGCACTCATAGAAATTATAAATACCAAATAATTAGTAGAGGAGACATCATAGGAAATGGAAAGAGAGGCAGAAGTACCTGCTCTGGAAGTAGTCAAAGTACTGGCAGAGGTCCCTAAATCACCGAGGATGCCGAGACCAAAGCCAACACCAACCAAGGAAACTGTGAAGGACAAGAAGGGCAAGCATCCTGCTATACTGGTGCATGCATCACCAAGGATAAAACCACCAAAATCCACCACCCAGGAGAAAGGCAAGGCCATCAATTTGGAACCGTAGGAGGAAGACATTGAAGACTTCTCGATGGATAGTGAGGATGTGGGAGTCGAATTAGAGGAAGTTGAAGCCCACATCGTAGACCCTATTACTCAATTGCTAGAGTATGTCCCTCTGTGCAAGCCTAAATCCAAGGTTCCGAAGGAAATTGATGAAATTAAGACTCCCCTGCAAACCCCTCTACTTCCGGATGGAATCACTTTTGACGGTCCACACTTGGCATGAGTTCCGCTGCTGAAACTTGAAGACTGGGACTTGGTGGACCACGAGAAGTTCCCACACCTGGTGAACGAGCAGTTGATGCATCGCATAATTGAAATGAATTCGGGAATGACTGCATTAGAGCCAGAGAGGTGGCTCAAGGGAGTAGAAAAGGCAGGGTTTCTTAACCTGCTCTAGGTGCTGAACCACAACCGCACCCTTGTAACAGTTTTGGTCATCAAGCAGCTATTATGCTTAGTGCATGATGGGTTTCTATGGCTGGAGGAGCTAATACCCATCACAGATAGGTTGAATCACTGGATAACGCGACTACCATATACAGGAGAGAATCCAGCCATGATCTTTAGCGGAAAAGGTGGCAAACAGGCTCTCACAGAATCAATGAAAGAAAAATTTAAGTTGGTGAAGAATCCGCGTGGATACGCTATATCCAATATTTATGACCCCGCTATGAAGGTAGCGAAATATATATTAGTGGGGAAGGTAATGAGGAAGTGTCCTGCCAAAGAGGTGCCAACGCCTGTCATCGCACTCACAGCATAGTGCACTGAAGGAGTCCAGTTCAACTGGTCAGACTACCTTCATGGAGAGTTCTTAGTGAACTGCCACGAAGCACAAGAGCTTAGCAAGATGTTCCACTACAAGTGGCTCTTGCTATCAATTATGTTGGTAGTGTTGGAGCTGTTAGAGGACAGCTAGTTCCCTTCGGTCGCACCAGACCTCCCTGAGCAGTGAAGTACGCTTCGCTGTGGGCGACCAAGGACACATAGCGAGTCAGGGAAAGAAAGATCTTTTGGATCTTGATGGAAATGAACATTTGGATGGGCATAAATCGCAACCCACAATTGTTGCCTATGGTGTATACCAACCTATAGGGCTACGCCAAATTCAAAGCCAACTTCCATCGAAGATCCATCAGGGCACGGAAAGATCATGTGTAGAAATGGTACGACTTGTCGTATTTGGCAACGGATGATGCCATTGATGCGGAGCTTGATCAATATTCGGTAGATTGGCACTCTATAATAGATTTGGTAGTGGGTGGAAGAAATTCCTTTGTGTAGAAGGAAAACGAGGAGGCCAAGCTTAAGATGACACAGCTGGCCAAAAAGAGGAAGAAGGAGGTTGTTTATAAGGCTCAGGCGGAGCGTGAGGCTACGAAGTAGACAGGGAAGCAGACAGGTGGGATAGAGCGAGGCTGTAATAAAGGTGTGAGGTGTCCTTCACCTAAGACCGAGGAGGAAACAGATGAACAACAAGGCATGGACCCTCAAGAGACATGATCAAGTGCCTAAGAGAGCTGGAGAAAGGAGGGCCCAAGAAAAAATCAAAGGCGACCAAGACCTCGCTTGACCCCATCACATTAACATAGGGAAATTTACATGATATCAGCGACATAGTGAGGGATGTGACCATGGAGGCCCTGCAACAACTTGAACAGCAACAACATATCATCTTAGGGTCCATCCAGATAGGGTTGCAGGAGTTGCAGACCCACGCGTCGCAGGCAGGTACGATGTTTACTAGCTTGGTTATCAGCACTTCAGAGGTGGCCAATATGCTGCGCACAAAGACTTCCAGTGTGATAGTGTTACCGAATGGAGCATAGACCACAGAAAATGAGGCTAACAGGCCCACTATTACCACCACAAAGGGAGTCAAATTGAACCTGACAACACTCCTATGTGAAGCACTCTACCTCTTGTAGGATGGAGTAATTGTAGAGTTGAGGGCCCGAGAGCACCGCGCCCTCCAGGTGATCAATGAACATCAGATCAACAACAAGAAGATGGCCCTATAGAGAAATCTTGCCATCACTGCTGAGACCGAGGCAACCAATCAGAGCAAGAAGATTATACAGGTCATTGAGGAGGCCTGCCAAATGGCCCCAGAGTTGGCCATTATGGAGGAGGAGCTAGTTGAGGTACGAATCCATAACTTTTCCATAGGGGTGCATGACACTCAGACTAAAATGGCACGGGTTTAATTGGATTTGAATGTGCAAATTATAGAGTTGCAGTCGAAGGTCTAGCCTTGAACCCCGCTAGAAGTCAAGGAACAGTGGGTGACCACTGTCACAGAAGCAGTAGTGGCAGTGGATAGTGTAGTAGCAGACTGCATGCAACTGTTCAAATAGTCATTTGAGGTCTTGACAATCCTATAGGAGGACCCCAATGTACAGAGGCTAGAGACGAAAGCGCATGAGCTACAACAATGCTACGATGAGGTTAAGGGCACAATGTGAACCATCTCACTGACACAAAGACTATCCAAGTTGCAGGAGGTCAAGCAGCTCAAGGAATAGGTGGACGCAACATTGCACAAGGAACCAGTACTCAAGGTGAGACTAAAGCCTTGGATGGATGAGGCTTATGTAGTAACAGGGAATATCGAAGGCAAGCTTGCAACTTTGTAGGTAATGCAATAAAAGCTTCAGGCTGACAGCAGAGGAGCAGTAACCGAGAAGACAGTGGAAGATGATAAGTAGGAAGAAGCTCAATTCACGATTGAGGTTGCGGTCATACGGGTCAAGCTAGAAGGACTTCGTACAAAGATCTCCGCACCTACTGAGTGACTTGAGGGTGAGTCACGATGTTTGTGTTGGGGCCCTGTTGGGAACGAGATTCCCCAAAGGACAGTTTTGGGGCTAAGAGCCCATATTTTGGTCAAATTTTGTAAGAAACATGTAAAGACTCTACATTGTGTGGTCGTGGAACACGTAGGTGTTATAAGTCATAAAGCGTTGTCTGCCCTTAGTTTTGTAAAATAAAGTCGACTGTAAGAGATCTACCCATGGTCCGCGGACCATGGGATTGTATAAAAAGAGCTAAGCTCTAAGTAGCTTTAAGGAGACACAAGACAAGAGAGTAATAGTTCTAAAGTAGGAAGTCTAAGTTTCAGGTCATAGCATAGGTAGAGGATCTGCAGCTGAGTATGCAGAGGCCTAAAGTAGAAATCCGCAGCTGAGTGCGCAAACCCCTGCAACTGTGTGCGTAGGGTGAATAGAGTCTGTAATTGTTTGGAAGATATCAATAAAGAGAAGTATTCTGCAATTTCTGTGACTTTATTTTGATCAATGCATCTTGTCATTTTATGTATGAATTTCCTTTATAATGCTTATATGGTGTGGGAATGTGTATAATTATGTTGGATAGCAGGATGCATATAAGAATATTTGTTTATGCAGTGATAACTGTGAGTAACTAATAAGATAAGCAAGACACTTGGACTAGTTTAGGAATCTGCACTGTACGCTGCCTTGGCAGCGCAAAAGGGTCTAGATCAAGGGTTAGGGTTGCGCAAAGGACAGTGGAACCCTTTCACGGAGGTATTGAAGGACAGAACAAAGGGCTCGTCTGGCAAGATCTAGAGCGAAGTAACCTACGGGAAGGCAGGAATAAAGGGAATAAAATGACATCACGACCATCTTAGGGTGTGGAAACTTGGTTCCATCGTCCCCCCATACTGCTTCGGGTGAGACTTCAGTCCGCGCTTCACGGGCTGATGTCGAAAGGGCCACCAGCATAGGGATTTGTTTGGCTAATTAACACTGAACCTGGGTCAGGCCCCTTCAAGCCAACATCTATCAAACCCTTATTAATCCTAAAAAAATCAGACAAGTGTGGTAGGTGACGATAGACCTTTAGATGCAATGTGAACTAGTTTTTGGAGATATTAATGAATAAATTCAACATGCCTACTTATATATGATTACAACCTTTAAAATTGACATTGTTGTATGGAGAGAAGAGCATAAAGAAATTTGATGTTTAAAGCATAGGGATAAAAATATCCTATGCATTAGATATACAATAGAGAGCATGAAATGAAAGAAAATGAGATGCAAAGATTGCAAATCACCTCATTAAGGTTTCTTAGATACAATTCATAGGTATATCAACTATTTAAACAACATTGATAATTTTTTTAATGAAACAAACCAACAACTTCATAACATAGGTCTTAAAAGATGAATAATACAAATGCAAAGTTACTAAGAAACACCTCTTTGGCTACCCACTTTCAAGCTTTGACAAGTAAAATGAAATGGTTTGTTGTTACAACTTAAAATGTTACAACATTTATTTATATAACATCCATTGTTACAACTTCAGTTGCTACAACATCCATTGTTACATCATCTACTTCTCAATCTTTTGTTACATATGTTTATGCTTCTCAACTAGCTTTATTCATCCCCCAAGTGTTGGTGTAGTGTTGGGTGGTAGAAACACCTCTTTGGCTACCCACTTTCAATATTTGACAAGAAACATGAAATGAATTATGCCCCCCTATTGTTACAACATCTCTTATTATAAAATTTGTTCTAATGGTCATTATTTCAGTAGTTTCAATAGTAGAGTTGTTATAGCATCAAATTTTACAACAATGCCAACATTTTCAACAATAATGGGTGTTACATCATCAATTGTTACAACATTTTCAGAATATTTAACATTAGCTTGTTGTTATGGCATCTATTGTTACAACGTCTACTATTACAACATCCATTCTTCATTAGATAAATTTGTAGGTAAAAAATGGGCCCCAAAACAAAAATGTACAACCAAAATCAATTTTATAAGAACCAATAGGATTCAAGATGATGATGTCAACCATGGGGGATGATTCACCATTTTTGGAGTAAAAAAAGAAAGAGTAAAAAGTAAAAATAAAAAAAATCAACTTACCCCACTATGATTTTACTCAAATTTCAGTGGGAGCACTCATTGGATGAAGAATTTAATTCATCATCCAAGGATTACCCATGTTGAATACTTTTGATGGACCTTGCTACATGAAAAATGATAAATACATGAAACATGTGATCGCAATCACAATTTTCATGTATTTCTCATTTTTTGTGTAGTAGGGTCCATCAAAAGTATGAAACATGGATACTCCTTGAATGTGGAATTAAATTTTTCATCCAACCAATTCTCTTGTTTGAAACTTGAGTAAAATTGTATGGAGATAAGTTGAAAATTTGAGTTGAAAAAGTAGTTTTTTTTTCCCTCTAAAATTTGAGGATGTAATCTAATCGTATTTTCTTATTTCTATTTTTATTTTATAATATTCCTTAGGAGGCCCATTTTAGACCTCAAATTTTTTCTAATGATGACATCTACTTCTCATTTCGTTGTTACCTATGTTTGTGCTTCTCAATTTGTTTTCTTGATCCCCCAAGTGCTGGTGTAGTGTTGAGTGGCAAAAGCACCTCTTTGGTTGACCACTTTCAAGCTTTGACAAGCAAGATGAAATGAATTTTTACCCCCTAAATTTTTACATCATCTTTTGTTACAACATTTGTTGTCACAATATCCATTGTAATGGTATAACATCAATTTTTACAACAATTTCAACAGTAATGAATGTTACAACATTAGTTGTTACAACATTTTCAATAGATTAAACATTGACATGTTGTTATGTCATATATTGTTACAAAATATTCTATTACAACATTCGTTTTTACAACACATGCTTCTCAATTTGCTATTACCTACGTTTGTTCTGTTAAGAAATTTACTGCATAACATAAATAATTACTGAGAGGAATAAATATAAAAATAACCAGCAACAACCATAAACACATAAACACAAATGTTTATCCGGTAAATTGGCCAAAACCCTAGACAATCCGACCAAGTGAGCCTTCACCGCTCACCTCCAGGTCTTGCATTACAATGAAGTCCTTCCAGCCTTTTATAAGCTCCATTACATATAATACCATAGGCATAATACTATGGGTGCACAATACCATGTGCCCCAAAACCATCACTGTTTAACCTGTTCAACTTTGACTCTATCCTAAGTCGAGTTTACCTAACAATTCCCCCCTTAAACTTGACTTGGGGTTCCTTGACTAACTCCAGCCAAACCTGCTAAGTGAGACAATCCCACTCACTCTAACTCTTACCCCCCCTCAGAGTTTTTTACCTAGGGTATTGTTAACCCGACATCCCCCATATCACCTTGGTCTAACCCAGACTTTACCAGTGATCACTGAGGGGTACACATGCTTTACCAGGTCTTACAGTAGTATGCCCATTTACATGCAATAATTTTGACTTCTTTAAAAAAAAATATATAATTATTGCTGCTATGATTCTGATCCATCCTCTCTCAATTTGATTTGCTCAAAAACTTCTATCAAACCACTCCAACTGCGAGCCCGAGAACCTTGTAGATTCCAGCACCGATGGCCTCATGTAGCAAAAAATGAACAATTTTCGAAGCCGCATGAATCCCGAACAATTCATTAGCATGTTCCAAACTGGTAAATATCGCAAATGCACTGCGATCCCTGGCAGTTATGGCACTATATTTCACACATTCTCCTCAAGGTTCTTCCACGTACGATTGTTCCACCATTATTTTCCAGACCCAGATCGGTAAAAAAGCTGCATTAATCTCATCAGGCGCTATAAACCCCTGGCATCAAAGAATCCCTTTGAATCCAATATCTAGCTCTGATACCAGTTGTTAATAAATTTACTGCATAACATAAATAATTACTGAGAGGAATAAATATAAAAATAACAGAAACAACCATAAACACATAAACACAAATGTTTATCCGGGAAAACCCCAAATCCGAGGAAAAACCCAACCTAATAAGATCTCATTAGCATTGGCCAAAACCCTGGCCAATCCGACAAGGTGGGCTTCACTGTCACCTCCAGGTTTTGCATTTACAATGAAGTCCTCCAGCTTTTATAAGCTCCATTACATATAATACCACAGGCAGAATACTATGGGTGCACAATACCATGTGCCCCAAAACCATCACTATTTAACCTGGTCAACTTTGACTGTATCCTGAGTCAAATTTACCTAACATGTTTTTCTCAATTTATTTTTTTGATCCCCCATGTTGCATCTTTGTAGACAATCCTTGACTAAATAACTATGCCAAAGCATCAATGTGAAGGATTTGTATGGAGTGGAGGACCCTAAAGATACAAGAATTTCTTTATGCCTATAATTCGTTTTCCCTTAAGACTAAATAAAGTGTCGGTGTTTCATTATAACAATACAATTTTTGTCAGTTTTTTTAAAGAGGAATTGAAAGGAACTTACAAGGCTAAACATTATCCCTAAACATTTAATCATCTAATAATAAAAAATACATATAGACGAACCTCTATAGTCAACAAAAGTATATCCAAGCACAACATAGAAGCAATAATCTAAATATTTTTGGGCAGTAAATTAAACCACTTGTTCAATTTATAACTCAGTTGTGAACATGTCTTTGTAGAGGGATATTAGGGAGATTGATATTCAAACTAGACCTTCCCAATGTCCTATATTATTCTCAAATATATGCAGAAATAAACTATGAAATTACAAGAAGAACTCACAAGTACGCAATTGTTGTCATGAATGAAAACTAAAATCCTTTGATTATATCCAAGTTGAAAGTATTACAACAATATTGCAAAAAATTGCTCTAGGTATCAACCCTTTGTTATTCAAAAATAAGGTATATAGAAAGTGGTTTGCAAAATATCCTATCTCTTAAAAGATTTGCATTCAAAGTATTCCTTATCCAAATCTTTGGATAATGTTTAAGCAACTTTTAACTAAAAATAGAAAACTGCTCCAAAAATGTCTGCAACTGCACTTGATTTCTACATTCAAGTTTAATGTATTTGAAACTACTTTGTTATTGTTGCTCGAAATGCTCAATAGTTGTGATTTGTTGCTAATATGATGCATTGATAAGCTGAATTTATTGAACAAATTTGACCAACTGCTCCCATTCTTCATCTGTTGGGTAACTGAGATTAATTGTTTGTATGTACGATTCATTTGCATCAGTATACTTCTCAAAATAAGGTTTTACTATGAACAAGTGTTTGATTTTGTAGTAGATGAAAATGTCATCAACTAACATTTGAAGTATATTGTGACTGCTAATTTCTCCTTTGATTCCAACAAACTTTGTCTTATCCCCTACCTCTTTGTTCAACAATCTTTCATATTGATATTTTGTTACCATCTTGTCAGATCAAGTCTTCAAACATGGAATACCTCTCTCTTGCATAATATAATTTTTTTTGTAGAATTTATTGATTTACGTTTGAATATTTTCACACTTTTCCTTTTTCTTTAGCATCAAATTTTTCTTCATGAGAACTTTTCTAGTCTGAATAATTGATTATATTATGTCTTCAATTCCTAGTTCTTCAAGTTCTTCTTTGGACCTTATCTTTAGAGATTTTATCATTTGACTTGCTTGTCCAGGTTTATTTCCCAATTGTATTTTTATGTCGTTAATATATTCTTTGGCTCTTCTGTTCTACAATAATGTCCATAGACTACCAAATATTAGACACAGGTGACATAATTCCTATCCAAATTTTTTCTTTGGCATGTGATAAACATTGAAAAATGCTAGAATTTCTCAGGAACTATTCTAATTTCTTTTGTAGATTTGCATTTTTCTTTAGTTCCTCGACTAAGGAATTTCCTAATTTAATTTTTTTCATCTCAACTCTGCCCGTTTTTTCTCTTAATCTGTCAATATCAACATCCTTTAGGTTAAGAGAAGATAATTCCTGTGATAGTCTTTCTGTAGTAATATATTTGGTGGAACCTATTTCTGTTGTGGAATTACTACATTGTCAGTTTGGGCCTTCTCTTTTAACAACTCTTCTATCCTTTCTCACATTTTCTAAATCTACAGGTTTTGTTCAATTATAAAAGATAATATAGTTTCCTTCTTCTTATCTAATTCCTAAATTTCTTGTGTTTCGTGATGCTCTATTTTGGGTAGCTTCAACTGTCTTTTAAGTGTTTGAATATCTTCATTTTTCTTCATAATAATCTCTTGAGATGCATCCACATTTTTGGGATGAAAACCTATTTTAATTACAAGGTATTCCAATGTTTTTATCCTAGCATCCTTTGTCAAACAAGATTTTTTTCCATTTGAAGTTCTATAAGAGTATTATTCAAATAATTCTACAATTTTGATACATTTGAAGCATAACTAGTGAGAGAGGAATAAATCATCTCACCAATTTTTCTATGCAGATCAATCTGATCTATAAAATGGATTTGTTTAGTATTGAAAGATAAAACAAAAGCCTTATAATATCCAACTTTAGGAACATAAAATTTATGTTCAAGAAATACTAACTTAAATTCTCCTTTTTCAATATCAAGAGTTGAAAGGAGCCTGGTTTTAGTGGAAAAAGTTCGCTTCTAGAACTCAGTATAAGTTACTACCTTCAAAGCCTCATTTTGTTTCTCAATTTCCAAAAACTCAGAAAACATGTTTTGTTTAGAATAAGAAGAAGGAGAAGATTGTTCTATCCTTGGATCCAATTCTTGCATTCTGAAAACAAGCTCACCTGAAAGAACCATAGAAGCTGGTGAAGACATTTTAGATGAGATAGTTTCAAATACCTCTCCCTCCATATTGTTTGTCTTCTTTCTATTGTATACTCTGAAATGTTTCATTTCTAACTCTGATAAGCTTTGATTTTTCCTCTTAAGTTCTTTTTCTTTCATTTAAGGTGTAACCAATTTTTTTTGTCATATTGACTGCTCCACAATTTCTCCTTTTGTCACTTCTTGCAAAGTTTTTTCCTCCCAAGTTTCTTTATTAGCAAACTTCTCTATGTCAGGCTTAGACATGAGAAAATGAGGTGGGGATTTATTTTTAACTTTTATGGATGAAATTCTCCCAATGGGGTAATATGGCCAAGTAACCCCCAATTTAAACTTCATTTGTGCCAATAATTGTTCCACCTCTTTGTTTGCTAACCTTTGATTCACTGTAAATGGCCCTACCTATGCCTTTAGTTTAAACAAGGTTTGTTTCCTTCTAGGTAAAATATGCACTTGATCTACATTGAGGCTTTGTCTCATGAATTCAAGTGAAAAACTATGCACAGAGAAAAAAATTGGCAACTGATAGGGTGGATGTTCACACCCATACAATCTAATTTCTGTAAAATGTTGGTAAAAATACCAATCACTGAGCCTTGTTTGTTCACTAAGCTGCAATGAAATTCTGGGAGAACTATCATTAATCAATAGATTATAGCATATGTGAAGAAATTTGTTCACAAAATCAGTGAAGGAAAATTCCTCAGAATTCCTTATGACCAAGGAAGTCCAATGAATCATAGACCATTGATTCCCTTGAAGATATTTATTTTGCAATTGTATCAGGAACCTCTACGAATAATAATAAAAAAATAAATACAACAAGAATGACTAATATTTAAAATATTTTTCAACTCCAAATTTAAGAAAATGGTCATGAATGGCCTCACATAAAAACTAGCTGAAATTGAATAATATTTGTGGTTTCTTATCTGGACAAAAAGTTGACAGAAAATATAGAACTACTTCATCCACTTTATCATCACTCTAATACGCTAAAATATAAAATAAAATGGATATTATTTGTCTTGAAAATTATGGAAACATTGATTTAGGGTAAGGAAAAATGTGACTAGGAATACCAGTCCCTTCAGGGATGAATAATTCAAAAATAGCCGCTCTTTTTTCAAAAGTTAACTTCTGATATATTTCCAAGAGAATTTCACTAGAGAATGGATGCAAAGAGTTTGGAAAATATATTCACAAGGCATTTAAAATGGATTCAAAAGTCACAGAAAACAGGGTTTCACTATTTTGAGTAATTATGGTTTTCTCACTAGGTAAGTACCTGTCTACACACCATACTACAAATCTTGGAAAAGAATGAGTTTGAGGAAATATAAACTGGGTTAAAAAGGACTCCCACAGAGAAAACTCTTCACTATTATCTTGAAATCTTTGAAAATACCAAGTTTTCAATTCATATAGGTCAAACTCTGATTTTGTATCTTCTTATTCTACTTTACCTATCAACTAGGGGAAATTCATCAATTTTTGGGAGTGTTTCAGATTGAACTTGAGACTCTTTCCCTTTAGTTGAAACCATTTTGAACTATTAAATTTTAGCAAGGAGAAAAATTACCTGTAAAATGTATGATTGTATTTCTAAGTTGTCGCTGATCGCTCACTATAATTCTCTTATGTCTAGCGAATGAAGGAAAGGTGAGAGGGGACAAACAAAGGCAGAAGCGATTAAATTAAATTATGAATGAGTGAAAACAAAATAGAATGAATACTCATATAATGGAATATTTAGATTAAATTGAAAATGATTAATAAAATAGTAGCGAGAGATATTTATTACTGAAAACTGATAATGGTTTTTTGCATGGAGGGTTAGGTGATAAGTGGTAATGAGAAAGGGGGGTGTGAAATTCAAATATTTCTACCACATTGCAATTTCATTTTGCAAAAAAAAAAAAAATTTCACACCCCCCTCCTCTTGTTAAATGTTGGAATGGGGTCCCTTGGGTCAGTTTTGGGGTTAAGATAACCCAAGTTTTCATAAGAAATGTAAAGTCTCAATGATTTGTGGATGCGGAGCATGTGGATGATTAGGAGTCAAAGGGGTTTTAGCCCCTTGTTTATGTAAATTTTGAGTCAGTTTTGAGACCCACCCATGGTCCGTGGACCATGGGATTGTATGAAAAAGGGTATAAATAGGTGTGTCTTAGAGAGTCTAAGGCATGTCTATGTCTTGGGTGAAGAAAAGGCCAAGTAAGAAGCAGGTAAATAGAAGGAAGAAGGCTCCACAGATGAGTGTGCGGAGGCCTAAAGTAGAGTCCACAACTGAGTACACAAGGAATTTTTGAGTCTGTATTCTGAACTGGAAATTAATAAAGAGTTGTTTTTGAAGAAATCTTCTATATTGTTGTTTACTTCTGTTTATGGCATATTTTGTTGATGAATAATATGTTTATGGAATATTGATCTAATGATGCGCATTTCACTTTAATAAGACTTAATAATTGTACGCAATGCATGTTAAGTACTTTCACAAAGACTTAGATGAATTCTGTTATGTTTAATAATAAATTAAGTAGATCTGTGCAAACACTAATTTAAGGTTGTTTTCTGGTGCACATAAGTGGATAGATTGACTGTTAAGGGTCCATAAAGACCAATCATAGACCTTCGCGAAGGTCTCAAGGATGTTTAAATAGAGTTGCAGTACCGAGCCCTAGGAGCTTATAGATCTGCGCAAAGGAAAATCTAGGGCACTAAAATACATCACACTAATATCTGGATGTAGAAACTTGGTTCCAATTTCCCCTCGTACTGCTTCGGGTGAGACTGCAGCTTGTGCTATGTAGGTTCTTTCCGAAAGGGTCAGTAGTGTAAGGTTTTGTTGGTTTATGCAACTAACTCTGAACCTAGGTCAGGACCCCTAAGACAAAATTAAATGTCGAGAAAGTGGGATGGGGAGGGGGGGTGGAGGGTCGCGCAATAGAACAAGAGTTGTCGATCACCAAAGCATCAATCACCGCTAATAGAAAATGTAGGATATTTAGTGTGTGGTGATTTGAAAAAATGGAACAAAATATATATTGTGGCATTATACATTTGTGTGCAAACTATTACAAAGTGCAATAAAAACAATTTCTTTTGAAATTTTAATCAAAATTTTGGGATTTTCAATGTAATAAAAAAATGTTACTGTTGGGTCTTTAATATGCCATTATTATTATCACTTTTGAATGCCTATTCCACCCATTTCTACTATTCTTTATCATGTCATTTATCATGGTTTATCATATAATTCCATCTTATAATGATTTATGTTCTTATGGATAAATATTATTTCTTCTCCTTTATTTTTAAATAAATTGATTATTATGCATGTTTTTACCAATGATGGTTTATTAATAAATTTTTTTCACAATTTTAGCCTCCAAGATATTTTCCAAATTGAAGATTTGATCTCCAAATCATCATTAAATGTGCCAACTCAGAAATTCGCTGGAATAAGAAGTGACAATT
The DNA here is from genome assembly GCA_000404065.3 of Pinus taeda. Classification (NCBI taxonomy): domain Eukaryota; kingdom Viridiplantae; phylum Streptophyta; class Pinopsida; order Pinales; family Pinaceae; genus Pinus; species Pinus taeda. The sequence continues at coordinate 25,637 of APFE030576721.1, read as the reverse complement.
TTGCATTGGATGTTTTGGGCAAATGGAGAAAAATCTGGAAAATCCAAAATATGGGTTTTGTCCAAAATGGACCAAATTAGTTTTCTAGTGAGTCATTTTCCTAATTCAGTCCATACTAAGAGAAACGGAATGTTCTCTGAAGACATTTTTCTTAAATTCGTTGTTGTGGCCGTTTTCTAAAATATCTCGGCTGTAATGCTAAATTCGACCTATTCCTGTTGAATGAATGATGAAGAGATATTCCAAATAGGATCTTGTTTATCAATTTGTTGTGAGCAATCCAATTTTGTAATGAGAATCATATTGTAATCATCTCTGTTGTAGCTTATCTCTGCTCTCTCTGTATTTAAATGAAAACAAACATCAGAGAAGAGGAAGAGGATTCATGATGGATGATTAGAGAGAGAATTAAATGGGTTAGTAGATTAGAGATAGGATAGGATATGATAGGAGGAAAGGGGATGGATCTCTATTATTTCAAATTGTAATTCTAATTTACAGACTTATGGTGCCAAGAGAATGCGATCATATTGTAATGTCACTCAAGTTCAATGATTAATATATAATTTGGAGGTTGTTGTTCATTTGACTTATCTGAAGTAGCCCAGCAGCATTTGTTGGCGGCTAAGGGCCCAGCCTCTGGTGGATTAAGCTATTGCTCTGTATTATATATTTCTGATTTCTGCAAGTGTGCTTTGTTTAATGATTACCTTCTGCAATTGAATCGCATTGCCATTTTCTTCCATCATAAAAATATTATTATTCATTAAAACTTAAATTGTTATGTTATTCATTTTGGTTATAAATATTTGTTCTTCACTTCAGATTCTGTCGTGCATTAAAGGTTGCTACTTATTTAGTATTGCTGCTCATATCTATTAATTTCGTAGTACTTTTCATTTCCATTTAGTATTGCTATTCATTTAGCTTTGTGGTTCATTTCCATTTGGCGTACGGAGCATGTAAAAGCCCTACTCCCCTGCCCACTTTCCAGTAGAATTATTAAAGAAATTAGGGTAGAAATAAATGTTTGAATTTTTGTGTGAATGACTAAGAAAAACAAATTTCATGATTTCACTCAAGTGGTGATGTAAGCACCACCCATTTCACTAACCAATTGATAGGAACATTTGAAGAAGGAACCTCGAAGAAACACATGAAGAACATCTTCTATTATGGTAAGAAATGGCTCACATTTCAACTTTTGAATTTCCTATCAAAGATATATGAGGAGTGACACAAATGCACATAATTCCCCCATCTTCTCTACCAAATTTTCATGGTTTGACAAATGAAGATCCAGATACATTCTTATTTGAGTTCGAAATACTTTTTAGAGGATATTATTATTGTACTAACGTTCAAAGGTTGAAAGTGTTTCCTCTTACTCTAAAAGGAGCAACTCTCTGATGGTTCATGAGCCTAGGTGGGAACTTCATCCAAACATGGGAGGACATGAAGAACATATTCTTGAAGAAGTACCAAGACTATTGCAAGGACAATGAAGATATTTTTGATATGATACAAGGGGAAGATGAAAGTTTGGAGGACTATGTAGAGATATTTCAATATAACCTTCAAAAATCAAAACGTAAGCATTTGGAAAAAGAGATCTTAAAAACACTCTTTCTTAAAGGAATCACAAATGAATTTTTAGAACTCTTAAATCTAATAGGAAAAGGTGATGTTTTTCAGTTTTCATATGATGATGTTTGTGAATTATGCATAATGTATTCAAGAGGAATCTCCAAGGCTGGTAAGAATTCTAGATATGTTTGTTCTTTCTTTTCCAAATCTGCTACAAGAACAGGAGACATAAGAGTTAAAATCAATGTTTTATTTGAAAATTTGAAAATTGATTTTATTAGCTCTCTAAGTTCAGAATTGGATGCTTTGCAGGTTTAGAAAAATCAAGAATTTGATGATGTGTTTTGCCCTCATGACCGAAAGGAGCATCTCATAGATAATTGTTCTTCCTTATCTACAATGGAAGTAGCATATCAAAGAGATGAGGAAGCTGCAACAAGGTCAAAACCATGGAAATCATGGCCTACAGGTATGGTTCAAAACACTTCCTCTCCATTCTCTTACTTGCATAATCCATTATGGAATACTAATGCGTTAGGGAAGCCATGTCAATCTCAATATAACCACCACCAATCTTTTCTACAAGTTTGGCATGGTTCACCTTATGATTGCATGATTACTCTCCCTCATCTTGTAGCACGAACACATTCTCCATATTCTTCACTAGGTCTTTCACAACATCCTGCTTGCATATCAAAATCATCCACTCAACCCAATAATCTACATCATCAAAATGCTCTATTCCATACACAATTTCCTGCTCAACTCATTCCACACCCTCACCATAATAAACTAGTACAACATGCTTACAGTGTTGAACTATAAAACTTACCTACCCTTCCCACCCATTCTATCTCACATACGCCATTTGAAAAAACTTACAATGAGATTCAGAATGTTTCAAATTCAAAAATTGTAGAAGCTATGGAAGAAAATGAGGTTTCTTCTAGTCTGCATCAACAAGCCATTTTAAAAGCTCAAGAACTTAATGATATGATGGATATGAGAAATCAAGAAAGTAAAGGATATATTGAAGATTGGTTTCACTCCATCACTTGTTTGCAGAATCACTCCATACTTCAACAATTTTTGACACCATCTTTTCAAGGGAAGTTGGCTTCTCATACCCTAATATACATTAATATGCATTTTTCAAATTTGGGTATGTACATATTTGAAGACTTATTTTGAAAATGGTTCCACTGGAGGTACATTATTCATTTTTCAAATCAAAATAGGTTAGTGTAGAAAATAAAATAAAAAAAGGAAATAAAATAAACACATTTTTTAATGTAAAAATAGTTGTTCTTGCTGCAATGCGTTGTGGAAATCAACATCGGTGATAAATGTTTTAATTGATTTGTGTATGTAGATAAATTATAATGGAAATAATAGTTTTACAAACACTCATATTCATTTTTATCACCAATTTGGAAAAAATGCTTGAATATCATATTTTTGGCTTGTTGGCTTAATGAAATTTCTAAAAACACAACCAGGACAATCATGTTTTGAGGGGCCAAAAGGGAATATTTTTAAAACATGTTTCTATTCTAAGTAGCCCTTGACTCCTACTTTCCAACCCAATTTTAATCACTCAATTTGGATTTGAAACGAAAAGGTTAGAACCAAAACATTGACAAGGTGTCCAGTAGGCAGCTTAGGAACAGAGTTGGGACAGTCAATGTTTGGAGGCCTAAATGACAATATTTTTAAAATCTGTTTCTATCCTAAGTAGCCCTTGATGTATAATTTTCAACCCAATTTGAATCACTCAATTTGGATTTGAAACGAAAAAATTTAGAACCAAAGCATTGACAATGTGTCTAGCAGGTAAATCAGGAACAAAGTTGGGATAGTCCATTTTTTAAGGCCTAAATAACTGAATTTTTAAAACCTGTTTCTATGGTAGGTTTCCCTATGAATCTAGTTTACAAAGAAATTGGAATCACTCATTTTTGATATCGTATGAGGAAGTTATGATCAAAATATTGACTGTCTATCGTAAATCAACACTCTTAAAACTCAATCTTTCCGGTTGTTCCTTAGAGTATTTGACCTATAAATTCTTCTTGTCTTCAAAACATATTTCTATTGGAGATAAATAAATGAATCTACTTTCATTTCCAATTTGAATCATTCAAATCCAACATCAAACTAAGAATATATGCTTAAAATATCCACTGTTGTTCTAAGTGGGGTAATCGAAAATTACTCTGTTATGCAGGTTGTTCTAAGTAAAATTGACATATTATATCATTGAATTTTTTAAAACCTGTTTCAATTGGGGATATATCTTTGAATTAGCTCTCATCTGGCTTTGGAATCACTCAATTTGGACGAAAAACAAAGAAGCTATGATTAAAACATTGTAGGTTAGCATGATTGGCCATTGCTCTCCCGCAAGTGACAAATAAATTTTACTTTGTTATTTTCTCCGTGGATTTGTTATATAGAGTAACTACTTGTTGTTTTTTTACATAATCATTGGATTACGAGAGCCCGATCACCTCTCTTTATCCATTATTTAATGTTTTATTGCAAGTAGACACTCATTTTTTTGCAAGTCCCAGGAGAATAAAGAAGGTCAATTTATGGACGAGTAATTCTTGAAAGAAATTTTAATGAAACAATTGAATTTCATCCAACTCATTACCCAATAGATTCATAACAGAAGAAATGAAGAATTGATTTCCACTTGAAGATTCATGTCATGTCACTGCTACCAAAACATTTTTCAAAGAGATCATTTTTTTCCTTGTCTTAAGAAATAACATCATAGCTGTTGTAACTTAATTTATTTATTTACATATTGTTTTTAAATAAAATGTTGTTTCTTTTCTATTTCTCTTATATTTTTATGTTTTAGGTGTTTCTTCCTTCAAATTGTAACCCATCCTCAGCATCAATGCAGTGAACAACTAATTCATTTTTTGTGTGTCTGCATTTTATGATTGTGCATTTTTGTTGTTCCTTTCCAAAGGAACAACACTTTCACATTTTTGTTGTTCCTTTTTGAAGGAACAACACTTTCACATTTTTGTTGTTCCTTTAAAAGGAACAACACTTCCACACTTTTGCTTTTCCTTTCAAAGGAACAACACTTCTGTATTTGTTCTGTTCCTTTCAAAGGAACAACACTTCCACATTTTGGTTATTCCTTTGAAAGGAACAACACTTTCGCATTTTTGTTGTTCTTTTCAAAGGAACAACACTTTTTGGGCAAACTGGTCAAAAATGTAGTGCTGCTTTCCACCTACTTTTGGAGGCCTTCCCCTTAGCCAAATTGAGTGCACAATAGCTCGTTGGAAATTTTTTCCAGTTTACTTTCTATAACATCTTGAATTTTGCAATTTTGAGTTCATTTGCTCTGTCAAAATTCCAATCTCCCAAGACTGGTCAAAATGAGCAGAATGAGGCTTCCGAAATGCACAATGATGTTGCAGTCAACTTTTTAAGGCCTCCCTCAACTCCAAAGTGAGCTCATGATAGCTCATTGGAAACCTATTTGTGTCTACTTATCATTTGGCTCATCAAGCAAGTCATTTGGGCATCTCATATAGGATAAAAATTGATTTTACCAAGGTCACTCCAAAGGTGCACTAACCCTCCTGAGGCCAATGATGTTTTCGATATTTCTCCCAAACCATGAAACTTGTGTAAAAAATAAAAGATGTTTTTATTTGTAAGTCAATTATGGACAAAAACCTCTCTCAATTTTCTCAAATTAATCTTTTCTTGCCTAGAAACACAGTTTGAAGAAAATTGTCCCTTATGTGTGGTAAATGGCTTGTTCCTTGGAATGATTTCTCGACAAATGATGGAGACCTGATGTTTGATGATATGAAGTGGCCTCATAACTCTGATATCCATCATACCTCCTCTACTCAGATATATCTAAACAACACTTTTGCGTGTATTTTCCTTCACTGTTCCCTACAAGGAACAACACTTTTTTGAGTGTTTTTGTTGTTCCTTCAAAGGAACAACACTTTTGGAGTATTTTCAAGAACAACCCTTCCTTCCTCTTGTGGGATTATTCCTAGTTCATCTCAACTACATTTTATTTATTTCCTTTCATGGCATGAAGTACACTACTTTTATGAGGTCAAGAATTATGGATTCTATTGAAGCAAGTTAATATCATTCACATTATGATCTTTAACATGACAACTCCTTGATGATAGATATTTTTCAAAAGGGACACAATTATTTATATACTACTTTACTGAATTGTTTTCTGTTGTACATGATACTGATTGATCATCTTAATACCATGCTGGTTCCAACCTTCCTGGTTATAATCTTCTCTGTCTGTAATAAATGAGATTATGGGTATATAATTTTTTTTTTCTATTGACATGTTCAACTTCTTCCACCATCCCTACTCTTAGAGTGTCCCTCTTTTTATCATAAAAATGTGTAATAACAACAAAATTTTGTTCGCAAATGGAGGATAGGGGGTCTCATTACGAGCTAGCCTACCATGTTCATAAGGCTGTAACAAAGTGACATTCCCACTATGGCCACCACACCAGGGTTATGATCCATTGGATAGCCACAATATCCTTGGAACAGGAGGTCTCATCATGAGATGGCTTGATCACTTTTGCTACATCTCAGTGAATGGTAGTGTGGTTATCTGGTCACCACGCCAGCACATCGATCTCTTCTGTAGAACAACACTGGAACTTTCTATTTATAAATTGAGGATCTTGGCTCATATGGGTTAAAAAGCAACCTTGCCAAGGCTATGGACGCCCACTAGCAGCAGATGCTCTACTTATGGTATTGAAGTTATATCTTATCATCAATTATTACTATAATACCCTTTTCTTATTTTTTGTTTTTATCAGAGGAGTTATTTCCTTAATTTTTTCCTTGTTTTGAACTTTTACGCATGAGAAATTGTTTTCAGATCAATCACATCATTTTCAGCTAGAATACCGTCAGCAAAGCATCTTTTTGGCATATTACTATCATTTTTCTTTTTGCATAACTTATCATCAATCCAAAGTGTCTTACTGTTGGCATTATGATACATATGTTGTACTTGATGGCAACCCACTCATCTCAGATGATAAATTATAGTGCAGCAAAGTTCACGCACTTTCATGCAAAGAAACGTTCCTTTCATGAAGAGAAAAGTTCACGCACTTTCATGCAGAGAAAAGTTCCTTTCATGCAGAGAAAAGTTCACGCACTTTCATGCAGAGAAAAGTTCACGCACTTTCATGTAGAG
>APFE030576721.1:0-18701 GCA_000404065.3 Pinus taeda | reverse complement strand
TTATGGTTGGTTCATGGTATTAGTCCGATAGTTTTTGATCCTATGGTTTTGGTCCATGGTATTGCATCCAAAAGAATTGAACCCAAGTATTGGGTCCATGGTATTGTCTCTCAATGGTTTTGGTCCATGGTTTTGAGTGAGGCCTAGCCTATAAAAAGGAAAGGAGATCATTTGGCTAATCACAAGTGTTGAAAATCTTAAGAAGATCAAGATCTGAATTTCTGATAATCGGTTGGTGAGATATAGTTGAATCTAAATCAAGGAGAAACCAGAGCATTATAAGTCAAATTTACTGAAGAGTTGGGGCCCCTTTGATGCATGAATGGATCTTTGATTTTGACAGTCTGGGGTATGTTTGAGAACTGATAAACTGTTTAAATCTGGAGGTGCACAGGAGCGGAAATGGTGCCGTGCGGAGGTGCGCAGAACCAGAGAAGAAGCAGGTGCAGAGGTGCGCAGTTGAATCAGCGAAGCAGGTGCAGAGGTGCGCAGTGGAATCAGCGAAGCAGGTGCAGAGGTGTGCTGAACAGTAGACAGTGCAGGTGCGGAGTTGTGCAGACTCATCACGGAAGAAGTGCGAATATCCACAGGTTTCTTTCGGTGAAGTTGCAGACCTTTCTTGAAATATATTTTAGCTGTCTTTTATCTGTTTCTGTAGAGATCTGGGTTTAAATTGGTGTCTTGTTACTGGTGTTATTTTCTGGTTACTGCATTCTGAGAAGTTATTTGTTTAAAGGAGATTGGGTGATGCACATGTAAATGATGTTTTGGATCCAGTTTGAAAATTGATGAAACGTGGTCCCTGGAAGGAAAGAGAAGGTAGTAGCCTTATGTAGGTCAGCACCTATGTACTAGTATTTCAGCTAGTACAAGAGCTAAGGGGGTTGTAGCACCCTTCCAGAAGAAGCTGAAAAACGAGAGAGGGTTGTAGCTCTCTGCAGGTTGCAGCCTACGTACTAGTAAAAGACTGCACCAGTGCAAAATCATTGTAAGAAGAAGTTTCTAATTGAAAGAAGATAGAGACATATTGTAGCAGGTGGTTTTCACCCACATTGGGTTTCCACCTTACATCTTGTGTTCCTTGGTGTGACTGTCTATTTTGTGTTCCTGCTCATTATTCTATGGTTCTCACATACAAATTAATGACAAACATCTGAAGAATAAATTAAATTATAATTTTGGAAGGTATATGCAATTTTCAATTGTCAGATCTGAAAATATTTGTATAAATTGATAAGAGTTTGATAATACTGATTCACCCCCCGCCTCTCAGTATTATTTCCAACATTATCTCTTCTTCATAACTATGTTTAGACACTCTTCTCTCATTATAACCATACCTCTTGTCGTTCTATCATTGATATGTGTACTCTGCTTCATTCACTGTCGTATTGTTCATTCCCTTGCCTTGCCATCAACACAACACCTTGCATATGCTTTATGGTCATGGAATCCCTTTTCGAATTAGAGGGGGGAATGTATGCATTATGGGATAGCATGCAATATAATTACTGCACTCTGCCATAACTTGTTGATTTGACAAAATATTAGTATTGCATGTATACAAAAGTTTTTCTGATTGAAATTTTTGCATGCATCTTATCTGTTGCTATTCAAAACTAACACTGTGGATTCAAGAACATTGTATGCAAAATAGTGATTTGTTTACAGGAGAACAACAACTATGGGGGGGAACTCTATTCGCAGCATGACCACACTATTGCAACTAATAGAAGAGGCTCGAGCAACTCGCAAATGTGAACAATTGTTCAGACATGATGTGCTTGCATGGATTCCACATTTTGCATCACTTTCAACACCAACTATGCCTACATCAACTTCAAAAAATGCCAGTCCATATATGTCATTCTACATTTTTATTTTTGGAGGTAAAACTTGAGGTAAAATAGCATATTTTTCTGATTTATTATGAGTTTAGGAGAATTTCATGAAAATCCATTTTGAGCATTATTTACCACTTCCCATTTTTCAGTGGCATATCATCTTTCAATTTAGGGGAGTGTTGCTTTCATTCATTTCTTTCTTATGACCATGTCATTAATATTTTTTTATCATCCATTGATATTCTTATTCATTCTCAACACCTCCCTTATTCCATGTTGTTTTACACCAAGCATAGATTTCAATAGATGGTAGCACCCACCTCAATTTGTTTTCTAGCATTGCATGAGGGCATGCTAATTCTTCAGTTTGGGGGAGGAATTGCTATGCCTGATGGATTTTTTCTATTTTCTTTCTCATTTAAGGCATACAATTTCATTTTTATACAGTGCAGAAATTGATTTCCACATATTTTTAAAACTATGAACTCAATTCTTGTGATCTCTAAAAAACACAGACGTATCATTAAAATACACAAACACAGATAATTTCAAGTTAAATTAGTTTTTGGAAATCATGCACTATCACCTACAACCATTTTGTTTATATCTCATGATCTGTGCATCAAAACGATCTGATTTTTGGATCATAGAAGCATTAATATATTAAAAATCTACTTGAAAAATTTCAACAAAATCTGGTTTGTAGTTTTTGAGAAAATGGTTAATGAAGTTTGTTGTTACTTATATGATATTTTGTTGCAACTTCATATACACATAACTTGAATAACAATATAAAAATTGTTACGCCTTCATCGAGATTGCTAAAATTGAATATTCATTAATTGAGGAAGAATTCTTTTGTTCTATCCATTTCATGAGCTCGGATGAACAATTCTTTATGTCTTGGTTAACACAAAGTCTAGGGGTTGCATGAGAACATGCAATATATTCGGTTTGTTGTTGCATGAGGACATGCAATATATTCAGTTTGGGGCTATGTTGGGTCATTAATATGTCATTATTATTATCACTTTTGAATGCCTATTCCACCCATTTTTACTCTTCTTTATCATGTCATTTATCATGGTTTATCATATAATTCCATCTTATAATGATTTATGTTCTTATGGATAAATATTATTTCTTCTCCTTTATTTTTAAATAAATTGATTATTATGCATGTTTTTACTAATGATGGTTTATTAATAAATTTGTTCACAATTTTAGCCTCCAAGATATTTTTTAGATTGAAGATTTGATCTCCAGCTCATCATTAAATGTGCCAACTCAGAAATTCGCTGGAATAAGAAGTGACAATTTTGCATTGGATATTTTTGGCAAATGGAGAAGAATATGGAAAATTTGAAACATGGGTTTTGTCCAGAATGGACCAAGTTAGTTTTGTGATGATTCGTTTTCCCAAATTCGGTATGTACTAAGAGAAACAGAATGTTCTCTAAAGACGTTTTTCTAAGATTCGTTGTTGTGGCTGTTTTCCAAAATATCTCAGCTGCAATGCCAAATTCGACCTGTTCCTGTTGAATGATTAATGAAGATTTATTCCAGATACGATCTTGTTTATCAATTTGTTGTGAGCAATCACATTTTGTAATGAGAATCATATTGTAATCACCTCTGTTGTAACTGCTCTCTACTCTCTCTGTATTTTAAATGAAAACAGAGATCAGAGAAGAGGAAGAGGATTCATGATGGATGATTAGAGAGAAAATTAAATGGGTCAGTAGATTAGAGATATGATAGGATAGGACAGGAGGAAAGGGGATGGATCTCTATTATTTCAAATTGTAATTCTGATTTATAGACTTGTGGTGCCAAGAGAACGCGATCATATTGTAATGTCACTCAATTTCAATGATTAATATATAATTTGGAGGTTGTTTTTCATTCGCCTTATCTGAAGTAGCCCAGCAGCATTCGCTGGCGACTAAGGGCCCAACATCTGGTGGGTTAAGCTATTGCTCTGTATTATATCTTTCTGATTTCTGCAAGTGTGTTTTGTTTAATGATTACCTTCTGCAATTGAATCACGTTGCCATTTTATTCCATCATAACAAGATTATTATTCATTACAACTTAAATTGTTATGTTATTCATTTTGGTTATAAAGCTTCGCTGTTCACTTTAGATTATGTCGTGCATTACAGGTTGCTGCTTATTTAGTATTGTTGCTCATTTCTGTAAATTTCATTGTGTTGTTCATTTCCATTTAGTAATGTTGTTCATTTAGCTTTGTGGTTCATTTTCATTTAGCGTTGTTATTCATCTTCAATAATTTAGTATTATTGTTCCTTTCCATTAATATTTCATTTATGTAAGATGAGATTTGTTGTTCAATTCATTTCCGCTAAAGTTAAGCTTTTCTATTCAGTTTTTCAATAGACTTAGTCACTGTTCTTTTCTACAAGGATTTGATTTCATCTTTTAATTGATATTGCAACAAGTGTGTTTTAGTAAGCATTTCCAATTGAATTTCGATTTCCAGTTATTTTCTTTAGTGTGGATTGAAATATCAACAACTGTAAAGAACATTGACTATAGTTGTCTATGTTCTCAAATTGTGGATCATGTTTATGTTTGATTTCATTTATATCAGTTGACATAGGAAAGAGTTATCACAATTGCATCCTTGACTAATAAATTGCTATAGTTTTCTGAGTGAATGATTTCAGTTTCAGAGTGTTAAGTTTCTTTTAATTGTAAGTAGATTTTATTTTAAGCATTCATTTACTTTTGCATTTTAAGCACTATACTGTAAAACATTACTCTTGAGCAAGTGACCGCCTCAGACTGAGTACACTCTTGAAATAAAAAATCGTCCCTGGGTTGACAATTAATGTGAAGATAATTAGTAGTTAAAAAGACACCTTTTATCACTCAACAGTTACAACATCACAAGTGATGATGTAGTGTTGGGTGGTAGAAATAGCTCTTTGGTTACCCACTTTCAAGATTTTACAAGCAATATGAAATGGATTTCTACGCCCGTAATTATTACAACATTTGTTGTTACAACATCTACTATTACAAAATCTGTTGTAATGGTCATTGTTTCAATAGTTTTTATAGTAGCAATTGTTATAACATAAAATTTTACAACAATTTCAACATTTTCAATTGTAATGGGTGCTACAACATCAACTAGTATAAGATTTCATCATATTTAGAATTGGCATGTTATTATGGCATCTTTTTTTATAACATTCATTGTTACAATATCCGTTGTTACAACATTTATTGTTATGACTTTTGCTTCTCAACCGCTGTTACCTATGTTTGTGCTTCTAAATTTTTTTTCTTGATCCCCCAAGTGTTGGTGTAGTGTTGGGTGGAAGAAACACCTCTTTGGCTACCTACTTTCAACCTTTTACAAGCAATATGAAATGGCTTGTTCTTATAACATTTGTTGTTACAACATCTGCTTCTCAACCCAGTGTTACCTATGTTTGTGCTTCTAAATTTGTTTTCTTGATCCCTCGAGTGTTGGTGTAGTGTTGGGTGGTAGAAAGACCTCTTTGGGTGCCCAATTTCAAGCTTTGAAAAGCAAGATGAAATGGCTTTCTACCACCTCAATTTTCTCCTCAAGGTGCTACATCTCCATCAAGGCCACAAATTCAGCGGCTTTGATAACATATGATGCATAAAAAGTAGGCCATGGCATATTTATCTCATCAACATGGATCATTGTCAAAATAAATATAAAAGAAAATAATGATGTCTATAAAACTCAATGATTGTCTCCAATGGAATTCATTAATCAGTTTTCAATGCAATTCATTTACAAAACCAAAACTTTGTCAAGTCAAGTTCAAGGATCCTTCGTTAGTCCAAGCGAGTGAAATGATCGTACCCATGATGCATTGTTGTAATTCACGTAACCAATTCTCAACCTTCAACTTATATAAAATTGACCAAAAGAAACATTTTTTGTGATCAATTCTCTTGATCAAAAAAGGGCATAATCAACTATGTTTGCATTAGGTTTCAAGCCTAATTCCAAATGGATTCCAACATGAATCTAATTGATCAATAACGGGCTATTTCATAAGGAAGTTTGATTTATTTAGGTGGAAATTTCTGCAACATATAAAATCCATAGGCTCACCAGTGAATGAAGGTACACCATGCCTAATCTATGAAGTGACCAATGCAAATTCAAAAATTCCAAGGATTAACTTGATTTTGACTTTGACCGCTAATTACTAGCCCTTGAAAACTCTACCTTGAATACGTTCTCAAATTGTTAAGCAAGCACAAATAATTGGCAACAATCATCTACATGGAAAGTGTTTACCTTGTAGAAGTTGCAATGAATAACCAACTTACAATTTTAGTGCATACCTATAGCATCCCTTTAGGGCATCCCCAAGTCACCTATAAGTCACCCTCCCTGCCTTCATTCTTAGACTAAATTTAAGTTATTTCGTTCTCCCACAAGTTGTTGACTTCTTTTGGCCTTTAAGCCTAAACCTAGGGTTGAACAATCCCTCTATCTCCTAACTATTCTACGAGTGATCTTCAAACACAACCATTTCTCTAGGAAGTTACATAGACAAAGGGAAGCTCCCTTTCACCACTTGTTGCAACTAGGCAATCAACACCACTAGTTGCAATTGCACTTTTTCCATTCCTATTGATCCTTCTACTCCACCCAGAGTTGACTCTAGTCTCATTCCCCATAAAAATTTCATCCTTAATGCCTTTACTACATCTATCTGCTCAAAATTGAAGGGAAACATTGACCATCCATTCACTTGAGTGTGGAAATGTAGTGTATATATAGCACAAAATTTTAGAAAAGCTTGGCTCAAAGGCTCCCTATATCTCCCTTTTATTTTTGTGTGTGTGTGTGCGTGTGTGTGTGTGTGTGTGTGTGTGTGTGTGTATTGAATTATTTTTGAAAGACAATGATAAAATAACTACAACACTATATTTTAAGAAATACTTCTTCAAATTACTAAAAAGTGGTGATATTACCAGGTTGAAGGGATCTGAATGGGTGTTACAACATCAACTGTTACAACATTTTCAATAGATTTAACATTGACAATCATTATGACATTTATTGTTACAACATTTGTTGTTACAACATCAGTTGTTACAATATTCGCTGTAATGGTCATTGTTTCATAATTTTCAATAGTATCAATTGTTATGGCATCAACTTTTATAGTTGTTTCAACATTTTCAATAGTAATGGGTGTACAACATCAACTGTTACAACATTTTTAGTAGATTTAATATTAACAGTTGTTATTACATCTGTTGTTACAACATCTACTATTACAACATCCTGTGACAATGCCACCCATGGTTCTCCCTTAAAATTCATTGTAAATGTCTTTTACATATATGGGAAATTAAGAAGATTGGATTGAGTCAGAGGGACACGGATTCTAGAGTTGGGGTGGAGGATTTCTTTCTTGGGATGTTGAGGTTTTCTTATGCAGAAAATATGAAATGTTTGGGACAACCATTAAAAGTAAGTTGCTGCATGAATTAATGAACTGGTTCTTAAAATTGAATGAATTACAAGGAAGGTACATAGGTCCATGCACTGGGAACCTTCACAAGGAAAAGGGACAAGAAACCAAGAGGGGAATTGCGCAGTGCAAGAAAGAAAGGGTGAAGAAGTAAATGCAAGCCAGGAAAAGAAGGCAAGTCATGGTATTTGAATTCATTCTAAAGGAGAGAGGAGACATAATTTGAGTAATAGAAAAATAGAGAAATCTAGCTCAATCAATGGGCAGTGAAGAACAAGACATAAGAGAATGGGATTGGCTCTCAGTTTCCTTGGAGGTTGTGGATTGAGATGTTAGTCTCTAGAGCCCCATAACAATTTGGTGTTCCTTAGAGACTGTGAGCTGAGATAGGATCCCTAGATCCCTGTAACAACTTGGGCTCTTAGAGGTCGTGGGTTGATACAAAGTCTCTGGAACCACGTAACAACTTAGGTCCTTGGAGGCTGTGGGTTGGGATGTAATATTTTGAGCCCTATAACATCTTGGGTCTCCTGAATGTTGTGGTTTGAGATAGAAGGCTCTGGATCCCTAGACAACTTGGATAACAGGCTAATCATGCAACAACAACAAAATAAGGCTTGATTAATGACCTTGGTTATTGAAATACTATTATAGTGGATCATGGACTCCTTAGAATGGAGTGAATCATTTTTTATGCACTCGGGGTGAGGAAAGAACCTCTAGACTCCATATGCTAAGAATATGGTAGTGTCAACTAGTGGGAGTGAGGAAGAGGCCCTATGGATTCCCTATTACCATTAGCAGCTAGTGTCCTAATCCCTTAAGAGAGAACCACCTTAAGACTCTGGAATATGGCTTGGGGGTGACATCTGCAAGTAAGTGTGGCTACAACTATCTATGGTTTGGTGGAGAGTCCTTTTCCTAGACTTAGTTTCCCTACAAGTTTAAATCTATGTATCTATTTGTGTTGCTTAAATATTAATGAACTTATGATGCATTTATGGTTGAAATGGTCTAGATTATTTTGGTACTGTAAAAATGTTGTTAATGTGATGAATATGTGGATGCCTCTCTATGTAAATATATCTTTAAAATTATGATAAATAAATGCATACATAAACACATATGTCACACCTTCAAAATAAAAAATGTTGATAAACAAGTTGAACTAGTGTATGCATCTACAATGGAATGAAGTGTTGTGTTAAATTCTCATTATCGTAGTTCATAGCATATACTCTGCAATAGAACGTGTAATGTTGTATACAATAAATTAATTTTAGTCATGTTCCTGAATTAGAATCTTGTCTTGAGGTAAATTCTCATTCATACAGAATAACAATGTAAGTAATACAAAGATGTCATGAATGCCATAGGCAACAGAAGGATCCATAAGGATCTAGAATAAATAAATTGAAACATTAGGCACAAAGACCCTTTTTATTAACATAAAATAAGTACAGAAGAGACTTCCTACTTGGAAGGGTATGCACATATACATGGATGTTCCTTCACCAAGCTATAATCCCTTAAACCTATGGAAAATACGTTGAGTCAACATTGGAAGGGTTATCCTCCCTTTAACTGCAAGAATAGTTGAAACCCATGCAGGCAGGCTTCATCAACCTTACATTATTAACAACTTGGATATCTTCCACTTGCATTAGGGTGTAGCTAGCTCTACCCCAGAAGTTTCTGCATAGCACCATGGAGTTTCTTACAAGCCTCTTTGAAGCCTCGAACCGTTGGCATGTGGTAGGTGAGGTGGAGAAATTTCAGGAGTTCACACTAGACCTGTGGTAGGAAAGGGTCACAAGAGCATCTACACCGGCATGCGTTGGATTCCCTATCCGAGAATGGGGAATGCAAAAGGGATAGGAACTCCTTGGAGTGATATTGGCTCAAGGTCAGGAGAGGTAGTATCATAGGGCACCTTAATAAGCCATTAACATCGACACCAAGTACTGGAATTGATTTGGAGGTTTGTAGGACCTATGAGATAGAGCCATGGTCGAAATAACCATCTTACAGAAATTATGGCTAGTTTGAGACTTGCTCTTACGATGGTCGTAAAGATCCCCATCTGATGCATTGCGTAAGACAGGGTCAATATCCCTTAGTTGAGCCATGGAAGAGATTGAAGGGTTTGATGAAACATAGGAGGGAAATACTTAAACTTATAATAAAAATTTATCAAAACCTTATCCTTGCTTTGATCCAAACCCTAACCGTGGAGACTCTTCATTGTTGCAGCCTAATTTTTCCTTTAACACAATTGGTTGAGGAAGTGAAAACATGGCCTAGAGGTAGAAACCTCGAATATTACTCCAAAGGATTGTGTGGTGCAACAATGGGATCAACCAATATAATGTTAGAAAGGATGAGCTAGCTAACACGCCAACCCAGAAGTCCTTCAATTGGTCAGAGTTGGACCCTCTTAATAGGTTGGCCCATTAGTGATTCAAAATGGATCTTGGATAGACTTCTAAGTCTAAAGTGTTCCTCATAGAGGAAAATGAAAGTTCAAGGATGCTCCTAGAAATATTCCCATTGTATAGATCTTTTCATTTTGAATCTACTTCAACTTGAATGGGCTAAAACAGACTTCAGATGATGAAGTTATCATAAAAGGAATTTTGCCTTTGTTCCTTTGAAAAGGAGGCAAATTCTTGCAAAAATGGCATAAAAGGCCTTATAAAGGAAAATTGCATCGGAAGGGTTAAGCAGAAGACTTAAGGCAAGGGTGGAAGGAACCCCTAACTATGACCTCTAAATTATCGCATCAGACGTAGGCCTTCACCCGATATCGAAACCCCTGGGCTGTAGCGAATGCGATATACCGATTGCGATTTGCAATTGGAGCCAATAGCAATGATCAAAGATATCGATGGTCAGCAGATCAATGATCAGAGAAGGTTTAGGACCATGCCCCTAGGCCATTACGACAATGATATGCGATATGTCGATAGCGACGTGTGATCTTAGCTATCAGGTCAGGAAAAGGGATCAATGGTCAGGATTTAGTTGATGAACGGGAGATCGGTGATCCCTGATACAAAGGGTTGATGAGATATCGATCATCCGATCAAGAAGCATATCAACGGTCCAGATTTAATCAGTGATCGTTGATCCCTAATGCTAGGGCCAATGTGATTGCGATATCGATATCCCAATAAGGGCCAAAACCGATGGGTTTAGAGACCCGATTTTATAAATTTTGAAATCTGGGAATTCAGGATTTCTGTGTATTCCCATGTATTAAGGTTTTTAGACCTCCTGCCTAAGCGATTTATGATATTGTGATGGATGGAAGACCCAGTAGGATTTTAAGTGTGATCCTATAATATTTGAAGTCCAAGAAAATGCTCAATCATGTGTTTTCATGAGTTTTTCCTGTGTATTTCCATTATGTGTCTATTTCGGGAATTATGCATGAAAAATTCCGCCTGTGTATTTCCCATTGTAAAAATGTCTCCCATTCTCCTTTCCACACTATAAGCGGGCATTTGTAATAGGAATGCATTACAGAATGCATAGAGCTAGATGGCCAGACGGAGCCACAGAGCCACAGAGCCAAAGGGGCCAAACGCAAAGCCACAGGGAGCAGAGGAAGCCACAGAGCCACAGAGGGATGATTATACACATACAAATAGGCAGGAAGCCACAGAGCTAGAAGGATGCCTCAAGAAAGCTAGAGAGCTCAAATGATGAGGTAGCGGGAAGCGCAGGCAGCTGAGAGAGTTTTTGGAGTCGCTTGGAGGTCGAGCGAAAAAACAGAGAGCTGAAAGTTGCTGAAAATGGTCACTGGAAGGTTTACGAAGATTCGCTTGGAGGTCAAGCGAATTACAGAGGCATGCAGAGGCTGAGAGAAGCTCCTAAGAGCCAAGAGCCAGAGCCAAAGCCAGAGCAAGAGCCAAAGCCGAGAGGATAGAAAAGAGATCAGATGATCCAGCTGTTGTTGGTGTTCAGAGTGTGCTGAAGATAGAAGAAGGCATTCCAGAGATAGTGAAATATTTCTGAGGGAGTTGGTGCAAACTAGAGCAAGATTTCTTAGAGTGTTGATTGAAGGAATCTAGTCCAAAGAAGCCTAGATCTATCTGCAGAAGTATGGACAACCAGTGGGATAAGATGGTATTCTAAGCCCATTGTTTCTATGTAATCCAATGGAGTTGAGCATGGAGCTTGTAAAAGAACTTATGCCATAATCCCAAAGAGCCTAGTCGAGTTAACTATAGCTCAAGGATACGTAGCACAAGAGTTTTGGGTGAACTCCATATTATATTGTTGTTATGTGTGATTGCTTATTGCTGCTTTATTTGTTGTTACATGTTTTTATATCAGTTTAAGAAAATCAACTTAAAGCACATAAACAGTTTAAAACAAACACAAGCATACACCTATTTTCAAGCACTTTTTAATTCTGCAATTAGTTAACCATAAGGTCTTGGGAATATTTAAGCTTTGGAAATGGGAGAGATTCTTGTAAGCTTGACAAGAAGCCTTTAGTGCCCCATTTTCATATCAGGTGGTATCAGAGCCTGAGATTGATTAACCCCACCTTCATGAAGGTGATATCAAAGCTGGTTAAACCAGAGCAAGTGGTATCAGATCATAATGCTTGATTGACAGAGCAAAGATTGCTTTTCTGAAAGATGTTTGAGCAGTCAAGGATTGATTGTTTGATTGATTGTATGCTTGTTTGTAGACTGACTATTGTGTGAGTTTGTGGAGATGAAGGGAAAGCTATTGATAACTCAGTTTAGGAAGGACAAGAAGCAAGAAGGGCTAAAGGCATTATTCTATCCCAAAGGACCTTGAGGAAATCTTTGAAGCACAAGTGGTTTGTTGAAAAAGGTTGCTTGAATAAGCTCTTTATTAATCTTGTTTGAAGTTCTTTTGTTCATTGGCATAATGACAACTTCTACATGTCAATATTCAAATTCCTCCTTCATCACAAGATTATTTGATGGAGACATGAAGCAAGACTTGTTCATCATGATGGACAAGGTGAGGGAAATGTATGAGGATGGAAGGAAGAGCAACATACTTAGAGAGAAGTTGAATTCCGTGGAGGAAGAGAAGTAGATGCTTTCTGAAAAATTAGAGGAAATGGAGAGGAAACTTTATATCGCAAATATGAACTTGAAGAGGATGCATGAGTTGTAGACACGACTCTTTATTGCCAAATAAGCCTTAGTTAAGTATCAGCTTAAAGAAGAGGTAAACCATTCGAGTTTGTCTTCAAATTCTTCTAATAATTCTTATATTGGTTCTGTTAGCACTTGAAATTTCACCTCAGGCTGAAAAAGGTAAACTCCAAGGCAACATCAAACCACTTAGCCTCGTAGCTAGCCCTACGGGGCAGGAGAGGGCTCTCTCCGGTCTATCTCAGCAAAAGGTCTTCAATGGGCTGAGACAACCAATAAAGAACACTGATTTTAGGCTATTAAATTGATAAAAAGGTTTGATTTGGGATTTTTAGGGTTTTGGTGGAAAATTGGGGAAAGGCAATTTTGGGTGCGGGGATTGGACGCAGTTTTCGCAGGGGGCTCTTTGGGGCGAGGTAGGAGACTGTATTGATGCCTTTGAAATATTGAATGAATGATAATGACTGCGTGAGGAGCTAATGAGAGTAAGAAATCACCTTGAATTCTCCTTAAATAGCTGAAAACATTGATATTAAGCAAACTTAAAGGCAGAGCATAGACAACCAGATTCTACCTTAACACTTCATTTGCCTAATTTGCAGAAGAAAAAGTAAGAAGATAATTCACATAAAAAACTTACAAGTACAAAGAGAAACACACCATCAATACATGTAACCACAGGATTCCCAAAAAGGACTGCAAAACCCTGGTCTTTCTTACTTTGCCAAAATGCAGTGATACAATCAGTAATACAATAGAAGCTTTCTCCCTCAAGAGTCCAACCATGAAAATGACTAATAAAGTACATAATATAGGCAAGCTAACATCTTTCTTTTCCTCTAGGGGTCTAGCTCACTATCCTAGGAGCTTTTTCAACCAATTCGAAACTGAGCACTAAAATCTAGGCAGTCAAAATAACTTGCCTCTATAAGCTAGGAAACCAATTCATTCATTTAATTTTTGCCTATCTCATGAATGAATCTTCTAGAATAGATAAATAAGTGTAAGAGTATCATAAAATTACATCATTTACATCAATGAGGATCAAAATCCACTCCAAAAAGTCAAACCTAGTAAAAACTGCATTTTGTTGAGTTGTAGGTGAAAAATTGAGAAAATGTGCTGATGCGTCGCGCCCCAATCCTGAACGCATCGCGCGCCTTTGGGCCAACTTTTGAGGCACTTCCCGGAGTCAACATGAGGCAAACATGGGCTTGTTGGAATGGTCTGGATGTCGAATTTCCAACCCAAGTGGAATTTCTGAATTTGGTGGTCATTTGCCCCTCCAACATTGCAATCTCCCATGACTGCTTCCTGTGTGTCAAAAAGGCGGCAGAAAGTCATTTTTTGCTTAGTTTTTGACCTTCTAGAGGCTCAAAACTTGGTGAAATTTCTTGGTAATTGCTGAGAAAGTGTATTTTTTCATGAAAAATCCAAAAATGTTGAGTTTTCATGAAATGGACCTTCCCAATGAAAGGGTCGCGCGCGGCGCTCTACGCGTTGAGGGCAAAAACCTGTGTTTGGCACAAAAAATTCACAATTGACAAAATTTTCTCCAAATTTCTTGAAATTTGGGCTGGGAGTCCCCGATCAAGTACCATGCTCAGTCAAAGAGGCTTTGGCCAAAATTTGGAGTGGATCGGGCCTTTTCCGTCGTTTTAGTGCCTTGGCCAACTTCCTTGGATCTAGAGATTGTAATTTTGACATTTCTCTAAAACCATGACACCTGTGCAAAAATTGAAGGAGGTTTTTCTTCTTTGGCATGTTGTGAACAAAAACCTCCCTCAGTTTTCTCAAATTCATCTTTTATTTCTCTGAAACACCATTTGAGTGAAACTTATCCCGATGTGTGAAACAAGGAATTTTGTCGAAATGAAGCGAAATGAAGGGGATAAGGGGCTTCTAAATTCTTGGGGAAATTTTTGTAAGTAGGGAGGGATATTAGGAAGAAGGGGAAAGTGGAATATCAGAGATTTAGTGAGGGGAAGGGGCCCAAAAAGGAAAAACACAAGCCCAACCTAGAAAATTACCAGGTTGTTGCTAGAAACTAGGGTTTGTGCGAAAATGAGGAATTTGGGGAATCTCAGTGATGGGAAGAATTTGGTAAGGTACTTTAAAGATAGGGGAAGGTGTATGAATATCAGGAAACAAGTTTTGCCAATGATTTGACTGTCCAAGAGAAATTGCCTTCAAAACCCTAGGAGAGGGAAATGACCTTACCTAGGCGCAACTGAAGCATGAACAAGGTGTAAAATGACTCATTATACACTGAGATGATAATGACATCCCTATGAATGATGATAGACTCAGCTGAATAGTGACATATATTCGCATTTGGGAAACTTTGAAAAGAGTGAGAGCAAACCCTAGATCTAATGCCTAGTGACCAAATTTTGCTTGAAGACTCACTGAAATGATAAAATTTGACCTTGACACTCTGAGACCACTTTGTAAGAGCATATTTGATCACTGGAGGAAGGCTAGAAAGGCTGACACTAACATTGGCTCCAATGGGGATGGTAGCTCCTAGGAGGTGCCAAGAACAACAAATCTTTGGGAGAGCAGACCAGCGCCTTATCCATTGGGCAATGGAGTCAAAAACTCAAACTGAAATGCATGACTGAAAACTGATGACTTGATGACAGAAATTGACTCTCACTCAACTAAAAACTGACTCAATATTAAATACAACCGACAAACTAGAAATGATGCTCAAAGTGGAGCTTATTCATCACAACCTACTCTAACAGTTTCATTCATCACCTGATCAAGTGAAATGAAACAACCAGTGCAACCAAGTAAGTATTCCATCTGCTGTTCGAATTTTCCACAAGTGCTCACTTATGAACAACAAGAGAGAACTACTGAAAGGAAACCCACATGACAACTTGGAAATAGATCTGTTGAATGATATGGATCCTCTATCCACCTCCAAAAACACTGCATAAGGATCGTGAAATTCAAGCTCACTGGAACTTAGCTCATACAATGGATTACTTCTCTTTTCCTCATACCATGAATGCAAACTTTGATCTGAGCCTTGTGATGAGACCTCTGTTGAAAATGACAAAGTAACTGGCTGCCGGATTAAATTCATATAAGCACATGTTTCAAGCTCACATGTAGTCAATGGAGAGAAACTTTGACTGCAAACCTCATCCAACACACGTGCAATAGGATCATGAAAAACTTGAAATGACTATTGTAATGTATCCATTGAAAATGTATGACATCCTTCTAGCTGTTCATCTTTTTCTTGAGAGATTTTACGAAGATTCTGCCTTATAAACTGAAATGCTTCGAAACAAAAGGGTATAGAATCTTCCTGCATCATCAAATCATGTATTTCATCTTCCACAGCTTCATCCGTAATCTTCCCTTCAATTTCATTTGGTGGCTGGAAATATGATGCTACAGGCTGCTCAAGAATTTTGTTATCTATCTCATCCTCAACATTAACACTGAGAGATTGCTGATTTGTTATATGCAGTTCATTTGAAAATTGACTACGCAATCTACCCTTCAAAAACTGAAATGATTCAAAACAGAATGGTACGGAGTCACCTTGAATCATTAAATCATGTGTGTCCACTTCCAAGTCTTCAGATGCACCTTGACAATCAATGGCTTTCAGGGGTTGCAAATCTGAATATGAGAAGTCTTGAACAAAATTTTCATTGCTCTCAAGATGATTCAAATCAAGACTTGTTGACATTTGATTTCTGATTGCATGGTAGTTATCTCTGATGAACTGAAACAAATCAAAACAAAAAGGCAAAGATCCTTCACTTACTTCAAACTTTGCTGCACTTTCCTCGTCATTGTCATAACTAATATGCATCGGTTGATCATTGTTTTCGAGCTGCTGCAAATGAACTTCTTCCTCCCACAAACTAGCTGTTGATATGTTTACAAGATTAGCTTCTTTTTCAAGAACATAATCATCATCATACTGATCAAACTGAGGCAAATCATCAGTATAAAACATATCATCAAGCATGCAGGTCATATCAATAGTTCTTTTTTCGCCAAGGTGATCTACAAAACAATCATTATCAGATCTATGACAACTAGGATAAGAAACAAAATGTTTTGGATCAGCAACTTGTTCTTCTTCAATCAGCGAGCCATGAGATAGAACGTAATCATCATTCCTTGTGTTGATCTTGTCCATCATCTTTTCCACTGCACTTACCAAAATGTCAAGTTTCACCTCTAGAGATTTTGATTCGACCGGATCTATGTTTTTCATCTCTTCTTCTTTCAACCTTGCCCTTCGAATCAACAGATGTGCCTCTACATTTACTGCATTGTTTTGCATCTCATGAAGCATTGCAATATCCCTTTCTCTCAGCTGAAACTCCATCTCCAGATCAAAGGCACTCGGATAGTGCAAGAGAGAAGATCTAGGAGTAGGCCTTATATCAACTGGCATTGAATAATAAACTTGGTTAAATCTGGCCAAAAATTGTTGTACTGTCTCCCCTGGTAGTCTTTTCAGCTGGTTATACTCTTCTATAATCAAGAAAAGGTTTTGCCCGATCATCCACCTGTCGAGAAAAACTTTGACGAACTGCCGGAAATCTGAGATGCTCACATCAGGCAGGGTTTTGAACCAACTCTTGATTTTGCCTTGCAAAGAAAGAGAAAAAATCCTAATACTAATATCTTCATCATCAACTTCAAAAAGGTCTAGAAAATACTCAAAATTTTGCACATGTTGCTCAGCGTTGACATTCTTACTTTCACCATCAAACCTTGGCAAGTATAGATCATAGTTTTTGGGGAAAGCATGAAGGACCGAAGGTAAAGCAAGAGGTTTATACCGATCTGGAATTTTACAAGGTGTAGGGGTATGTACAACAGGTATAGAATCAATCTTGGTCTTTTGAGGTTCATCAATCTGAAGATGGTCATCACAAAATTTAGAAGAAAGGTCTTGATCAAGCTCAAAGGTATGCAAATCTTTGGTATTCACAATCTTCAAAGGTAAAGAATCAACTGTAGGCCGAGGATCTCTTCTCAAATACAGTATACTTTGCAAAGCCTTCTTAACATTCTTGGAAAAAGAGAAGAAATAATTTATGACAAAGAACAAAATGTCTTGGATGAAATTCCAACTTGAATACCTGATCTATCCATGTTGTCCTTTCATGTTTTTGCTGGTCAGGATCATCCTCCAGTGGAGTCTTTGGATCTGATCTTGAAAATGATTTAGAGTCGCCAGGTGAATGATTTCAGCCTTTCAAGTGTCTGATCGGTGTCCACCATCAACCATCAGATCTGAACTTGATACATGTACTAGGGTAATTAATAAGTTAAATGTCACGTTTACAAGCTAGACCGGAGATTGACTAAAGCAGCGTTTATCTACTTCCACTAATGCAAAGCAAAAGCGTTTCGAAGGCTACCTGGCATAACTTCAGGCTCCGTTTGTAGCTTATAAAACAAATGACATAAAAAAACAAACCATTTTTTCTCCCCAGTATGGTTGCCAATATGTTAGCGCTTGAAATTTCACCTCAAGCTGAAAAAGGTAAACTCCAAGGCAACATCAAACCACTTAGCCTCGTAGCTAGCCCTACGGGGCAGGAGAGGGCTCTCTCCGGTCTATCTCAGCAAAAGGTCTTCAACGGGCTGAGATAACCAATAAAGAACACTGATTTTAGGCTAGTAAACTGATAAAAAGGTTTGATTTAGGGATTTTTAGGGTTTTTGTGGAAAATTGGGGAAAGGCAATTTTGGGTGCGGGGATTGGACACAGTTTTTGCAGGGGGTTCTTTGGGGCAAGGTAGGAGACTGTATTGATGCCTTTTGATAGATGTGGATGGATTAGAATGACTGGTGAGAAGCTAAGGAGAGAAAGCAAGCACCTTGAATTCTCCTTAAACAACTGAAAACATTGATATTAAGCAAACTTAAAGGCAGAGCATAGCAACCATGAATTCTACCTTAACACTTCATTCACCTAATTTGCAGAAGAAAAAGTAAGAATATGATTCACATAAAAAACTTACAAGTACATTAAGAAGCACACCATCAATACATGTAACCACAAGAATCCAAAAAAGGACTGCAAAAACCTGGTCTTCCTTAGCCAAAAATTGCAGAGATACAATGAGTAATACAATAGAAGCTTTCTCCCTCAAGAGTCCAACCATGAAAATGACTAAGAAAGTACATAATATAGGAAAGATAACATATTTCCT
>APFE030576709.1:0-13999 GCA_000404065.3 Pinus taeda | reverse complement strand
CATCATAATTAAAAATTAAGCCACTCTTCCCATATAAAGAAAAAAAAAAAGGAGGGGGAAAATTCTTAGTAGAAGTATAGTTCAATTTACAATTATATACTTGGATATCATACAATGTAGTGAAAATGGATGTAAATTAATTTCAAATACAAATTAAAACGCAGAAATTAAATTTTGAAATGTGAGGTTGAAGTTAAAGATATCAAAAGTTTTTATATGAAAAAATTTAAGGTAATATTTTCTTAGCAATTTTATTATAAAATTATTATGAAAAAAAAATTTCATTAAATAATAAATTTCATTATTAATCTTTAGAGTTCAAAATAATAATTTAAAAAATTGTTATTATAAAATGATGGCAGAAATAATTTAGCATTAAGAATTTTAAAACCCAACATAGAAAAATAATAAAAAACATAAAAACTAAATCCCAAAAATTGAGAAACACAATAAAAACATATACTCCTCCATGATAGCTTTGGCCATGGCTATCCATGAAGGTCTCCAGAAGGGCCAAACCCCTCTCTAAACTAAAATGCTTTATTATATATCTTTTATAGTTTTCTTCCTTTTCCCTGTTTACATTAATATAATATAACTGTCTTAACCTCTACTTGCTACTCCTATATGATTTGGGCCTTCCATCAACCTCCCCTCTGCATGTACTTTGTCTGGGACAATGGGTCACTCTTGTAAAGAACATTTTCCATATATCTATTTCATATCACAACAGAATAAAATATTTAGTAGCAATTTTATTGTCCATTAATAAAAACAAAAGCAATTACTTAAATATTCTTTCAAATCTAACTGTTATGCTATTGATCCAAATCTTGAATTGAATTACATTCTTGGGAAGAAGTCCTTCTTACCTTCCTTCCAAATCCCCAAAAAGATGTTATTCTTTTGTAAAACCTTATTCCATATGTGCTCTCCTCCTCAGTCCATCTGTTTCATATCACAAGAAAGTTAAATGTTTAATAGCAATTTTATCTTTATACAATAAATACAAAATACAATTAATTAAATATCCTTTCAAATCCAATTCAAAATAAATTATTGTGATACACAATAGAAATATGCCTTTTATAATTTTCCTACGGCATTTCACATTAAATCAAAAGTAATAAACTATAATATATATAAGTATACATGAGATTACCGAGAGCAGTAAAAGTAAAAACAAGCTAATAGAAATCCTTAAACAACTAAATATCCTCTCTTTTCTCACACAATATCAGCAACCTAAAGCCAAGCCCCCTAATAATAGTAACAGGAGACATCTTTTCTGGCTCACATCTACACCTCATACTTCAAAGTCACAACATAGCAAAAACATTTGTTGGCATATGTTTTGCAATTGGCATCTACTCTATTAGCTTTCCAAACAATTTTGATACAGAATGCTGGTATGATTTCAATTTAATTCACTTGACATGGGCATCCTTAGATGTCACTGCCATTTCAATTCTATTGGTTGGGCTGTAATCTCTGAAGCTGAAATAAAAAAACAAGCTTATATGGGCTACTGCCACAAAAATGTTCATAAATAAAAAACACACTTGTCTTAAAAAAAAAAACTTATATTAAAAAAACATACTTATATGGGTTACAGCCACAAAAATGTTCATAGTAGATTGATCAAGAGGGAATAAGAAATGCTAAACCTGCATGACACCATCGTGTCATTTCTAAGAGCTTGATTTTAGAAAAGGAGGAAATAATTCGCTTCAACTTTGACAAAATAAACTTGCCTACCCTCGACTACTCATTAGCACAAATCAAAAGACCTATTGCCAACCCAGAAGGGAAGCGCGTTGTCCCTCTGAGAAGACCTTGAGCAACCCTGGGCAAGAGGCAGAAGAGGTTATTGCACAGCCTATTACCTTAGTGAGTAGTACAGGCAAGAACAAAGCAAAATCCGGAACAGGGCTGCAGTTCCACACGAAGACGCCATGCCAAATTAAGTAACGACACTTAACATTTACCACCCACCTCACCTGCATTTTTTTAGGACCACGTGAGGAATGAGCTCTGAATTTTTTAGGGCCCTGTGAGGAATGTGTTCTGAAAACTATAGGGGTGACCACGTAAGTCTAATTAGGCAAACTAACGGCCCTTATTACCACAAGCTATTATAACCAACTGGTTCGCTTTTTGCTGTAGGCCTCTATATCTACCTACCCGTGCTGGGCGCATTGCCTTACATACCTACCCGTGCTGGGCGCATTGCCTTACAGTAGGCAAGGGCGCTGACCCTCACGCAAGTATTTGTTTCCATAGCTATGCCAACTGGGGTTGTGTGAGGATATATGAAATAGAAGCATAACAGTGTGGGAGAACGAATGAATCTTGATAAACCCCAATTGTTTTAAAAGGTTTTCATGGATCTAAATTTTACACGATAAACCCCACTTTTTTTAAAAAGGTTTTCATAGATAGAAATTTTACACGATAAACCCCACGTTTTCATAGATCTAAATTTTATGGGTTCCCGCTAAAAGCAAAAACAAAACAAACGCATACTCAAAAAGATAACCCTGCTCTATTGAAAATGAACATTATAAAAGAAAATAAGCCTGTAACTATCCAAGAACATGGAATGAAAAAAAGGCTCGACGATTATTCCCAACTCTTAGACACAGTCTTGGATTACAATTATACCCCAGTCTTAAACACAGTCTTGGAAATCCAAGCCATCAGAGATCATGAATTCATTAATGAACATTATAAAAGAAAATAAGCCTGTAACTATCCAAGAACATGGAATGAAAAAAAGCCTCGACGATTATTCCCAACTCTTAGACACAGTCTTGGATTACAATTATACCCAACTCTTAAACACAATCTTGGCAATCCAAGGAATCAGAGATCACGAATTCATTAAATTGAGTTGGAATACAGGGAAATTATAATGTATTTAAACCTTAGTCTCTTTTATTTATCAATAAATTGTTAATTAGGAAACCCATAATTTAAATTCTCACCTGCAATAGAAAAACCCATAGCATACATTCTACAATTATTGGTTGAATCTGTAATTCTGCCTCTGTACTCCATGCCCAAACACAAAATCAAAACAAGGAGTATTAGGAAAACAAATATGCATAATATAATGTTCCAAGCTCACACACAATTCAATTAATTCAGAACGTCCATTACAAATCCATCGCAAAATATAAATAAAAAATAAAAAGATGCATACATGTAGGATCCCATGTATTCTTCTCTTCATTTTAGCATCATCCTCCCTCCTAACCCCAACCAATTAGAACCAATCTCCCCTACCTCCAAACCCCAACCAACTACGGCCATCTTCTCTCCCTCTCCAGAGACTGAAAAAAGAAAACCAGAACCAAGCCAATAAAAAAATTCAAAAATAAAAGAAAAACCAAAAACTCATAGAAAAAGATATAACCAGAAACAATTATTCAATTAAGCATGGCCATGCTTAAAAAAAAAAGGACAAAAAAAACGAAAAACAAATGAAATCAATTAACAAATTTAGCTCTGATTTCTTCTGCAACCTAAAAATCCTAACCATATCGGATCTCCTCCTCAGCCAACTCACAAACTAAATTCCATGTAGTAGTATGGGTCCGCAGATTGTGAAGCTCCAAAAGCATAATCCAAGAACAGTACCAAAATGTGAAGGCATAATATTTTGAGATGTGGCCGTTGAATTTGAAATGCAAATTTATCAACAGCTCTCTCCACCCATATATATATAAATTAATTAATTTTATCATTTTCCCTCAAAAATTGGGTTTTGATATTAATGTTTTATTTTTATTTTTAATTATTATTATTATTTGTTAATGAATATGATAAATTTAAAGAGGCTCTTTTATTTATTTTTAAGGATATTAGCAAGTTAAAAAATATAATGTACCATATAAAATGGTTGGTTTAATAGAACAGCTTAATATTATATTGGTGCACTCCATTTTTTTTTTCTAGAGACCCGCATATACTAGGAATATTTGTGTGCATCATCAAGTTTATCTCCCACTAGTCAATTCCAAATAACTTTTCACTTGCACATTAGTTCATTGCCCTCAATATGTTTCTTTTACAAATGCCAAAAAATATTATGAACAAACTAACTTGTTCTTTATCAATATCACTATTGAAAATGCTAACAAGCTCCAATTGAGCCAATAATCTAACCATGTTTTAAGAGGCACCTTCATACATAACCTTGTGCCTTTTCTCCCTACCTTTCATCACCTTATTTTTGAAGAGGCCACCTCATTTGTCTCACATGCAAATGCAATAGCACATATAGCCATCTCCCAACATTTACAACATCTAGATTATTTTTGTACAAACTTAGAAGACAAAATATTAGAAAAGGCATACATACAATACGTGAAGCTCTTTCTAGTTATAAATGCCTTTCTTTTCCTTCTAATCATCCATCAATCGCACTACAATACTATTCCGCTCACTTCTTCCATCTTCCACATACTTTTCCATGGAAAGAAGGATAGCATGGTGGCCTTTGGCTTGAGGCCATGGCATTTCCTAATCACATTGGAAAAAAGAAACATGTTATTAATTCCTACATTGCTCACGGATTGCTAGGTTGTTGTGAAACATCAATTTTTGTTTCTTTCAAACATAATACTTGTCCCCAAGGACTCCAATAGCATCCACACCAATAACGATTTTATCATTGACACACATTCTCTCTCCTCGGTGGAACTAACAAGCACCATGAGTAGATGAGTATTTTCAAAGGATTTTGTACAAATGTGTAAACTCTATTTTATGTTCTTGAGTTTTTGTTTGGGAGGGGATTCTAACAGTCACTCAATGCATTGGAAAAATTTCAACAAACTTTTCATCTTTTCAATAGTCGAGATATAGCACGTGTCCATCAATCTTGCATTTTTTTCACCTACCTACAAAGACTTGTGTCACAACATTCCTCAAACAATATTCATTCAAGGAATAATGGGAGGATACTAAAGGACTCACTATATTTTCTTTCATTTATAGCACACCTCGCCACGCATGCTTGGGAATCATGTTTACATTCCTAATACTCATGTGCACGGCTACAAAATATCAACAAGAGATTATGATTCATATGACACAAACATTTTCTTCCTTCTCTCGAATCGTGCGCACACTATGTCTCTTTGTCGATAAATCTCTCTTGAGTGGTTATCTTAGATCTCCACACTCCTCGTATCATTTCTCACGGTCACAAATTTGAACAAAAATAATTTTTTCGTTATATCAAAGTTTAAATATTCAATGTGTGTTAAAACTAATAAGGCCAATAAGCACAACAAAGATAAACTATGAACCTTGCAGACACATCGATGATACTCTATTGAACCTCATCACTAAACAAAATGACGTGGCCACAGTGAGAGGTATGCATCATCCTCTCTAAGGATGTCTCTAGTTAATTGTATTTGCTAGTGCCTCTTTCCTCAATCTTTGGTGCTTTCTAGTGATGGGTTCAACCCCCTCTTTCCACTCGACAAACTTTAATAAATGGATATAAATTAATATGAATGATTTTGCCGGTGATTAACTGTGTGATTAAGTTAATCAAAGGTTGATTACAATGATTAGCACATATATTTTTAATCCCAGTCTTTATTACTCGTACCAACACCGTTGGATGTAGGACATGTTTCCATTCCTCAGTAATCACACTCCCGCCTTGGTTAATGACCCACAAACCCTATTCTCCTCGTCATTTGTGCATTGTTCTCTTGGTGGTTCAAGGGTTTTACTCTCTGTTCTTTTGGTGCGATTTCACTGTGGGAATA
Source organism: Pinus taeda (assembly GCA_000404065.3). Lineage (NCBI taxonomy): Eukaryota > Viridiplantae > Streptophyta > Pinopsida > Pinales > Pinaceae > Pinus > Pinus taeda. The sequence goes on along the minus strand of APFE030576709.1, from coordinate 8,207 downwards.
TGCTCCTACTGTTGTTTTTGCTCGGCCTTGACCTGGTTATATGCTCAGCTCCACCGGTTGGTAAGTAACGTTGTTCTGTGCTATCTTTTTTTCCCATCTCGTTCTTCTGCCTCGGCACTTGATATGCCCTGTTACTCTATGGAAAATACGCTTGTTTTGGAGGGTTTTTCAGCTTTTTGTATATAGTCTCCGATGCTCGTTTCGCTTGACCGTAGTGAGTGTTCCTCGTCTCAGTTTCTTTAATTCAATCGCTCTCTAATTTCACTAGTCATGTTGCTCTGTTGCGTTGGCAGGTTGTGGTCTCGGGGGTCTACAGCTTCGGCTTCTTCCACAGAAATGAAAGTAAGTTACTGTTCTATGCCATCATCGTTTTCCACTTGTTACGCTCTTGACTGACTCAATTGCTCCTTTGTGAGCAGAGGGACCCTTGGGTGACCGCAACCTCGGTGTTCTGTCTCTTCACTGGTAAGTCCCGAACCCTAAGCTTCTCGTATTTTGTTTCCTCGATTTGTTCCTTCCTTCCACGCAATGCTTACACTCTGTTTTGGTGGATTATTGTTGGTGGGTTCGTTCTTGAGACCCTGGCTTCTACTCTGTCGCGTGCTGGCAAAACCCGGGTAGGGTCGCTCCTCATTAACTTGGTTTATTTGCTTGCTCTTGTCATCGGTGGCTTAAAACGTGGCTTGGCTAGTTTTAGGCACACAATCTTGTGTCTATCCGGCATAATGTAATTGTAGTCCTCACGCTTGCATTATTACAGTTTTTGGGTTGTGGCCATAGGGTTTACAAGTTAGGGTCTTTCAACCCGTTCTCTATTGTGCACTTATTGGACTTGAACGACGTTAATTTGAGTATGGAGTGTAATCTATATTTGAGAGAGATTATATGATTACTTTTTGTGAATAAATGAAAGGGTTCCGTTCTGAGGAAATACCTGTGTTGTTGGTTTCTATTCTTGTTGTCTCGAACTTGTGCGTTATCCAAAGATTTCTTTCACTCGTTTGCTTTAGATGGTCTCAGACTAACCGTCCACGTCTCTGTAGTTTCTCCAATTCTTACACTTACAAAGTCATGCTATCTCTCGTCATGTTGTGTTAATGCAAATAGGAAAAACACGTATTTTCTGTAGAATAGAAAGAAAAGAACTTGCTTTCACTGAGTTAAGCAACTCAACATAAAAGACTGTAGATGGACCGCTGTGGGATGTCAAATATAACTTCTGTGTGCTCAGAGATTTCTATTATTTTTCGCTTTCCAAAATTCGAACACATTACAATGCATTCTATCTCCTTTTGAATGGTTTTAGAAAATAGTTTCTCTTAACCACTGTTAGTTACATTTGATGGTTTGTTTTCAGTTCTAAAACTGTTTATTTTTCCTACGCTATGATTTTAAAAGGATAACATGACAAATAAAAACAATTAACTACAACAGTTCATTAAGTTCAACTTTTATCTTCCTAAATACTTCTTCTCTAAGAAATTAAAATAATAAAAGAAATGAAATTAAAGTGTTCACTTGAAATTTCCTCCTCAGTCCTCTCAGAGTCCAAATGACCCTCTATCATGATGCTCCCATTCACTGAGATTCTCCTGCATGACGCTCCCGAGATAATAAAAGGTCATGGCTCCGTTCCATGAGATTCTCCACAAAATAACCTGCTTCCTGTATCTGTGCCGCATCGAGCCACGAACTGTCCTCGATAAGACGGTTCTGCCACTTGACAAGGTGCCGTAGATACTCTTTCCTGTGAGTTCGCTTGGCCACCTGGGTGTCGAGAACCTTCTCAATCTCATGGGGTTGAGCTAAAGGCATCTGCCTCATCCGAGAACCCCCTTCAACATGGGTGTCTCGTTGTGGCCGTACCACACTGTCATCTTCAGGGTTGGAAGTATATGGGAACAGGTCTGCCATGTTGAAAATAGGTGATATGCCTATATCCTGTGGGAGCTGTATTTCATAAGCGTTGGCTGAGAATTTACGCAGAATTTTACACGGACCAATCTACTTAAATTTCAGCTTATTATATGCGCCCTTGGGAAACCGTTCTCTGCGTAAGTGTGCAAGGACTTCATCCCCTACATTAAACTGCACTTCTCGTCAGTTTAAATTTGCCTGTTGTTTATATTTTTGACCGCTGTCCTGCAACTTTGATTTCACTTGATCGTGTAGATCATTCATTGCTTTGGAGAAATCTTCCCCATCAACACTTCTCTTTTCCAATTTTCCCACATCCCGCAACTCATGTACTTCGCGAGGATGCGTGCCATGTAGGATCTGAAATGGACTGTGCCACATGCCGCGGTTCGGTGAATCATTATAAGCAAACTCTGCTTGAGCAAGTGCACAATCCCATAACTGTGAATTTTCTCCAGTCAGGTTCCGTAGGAGGTTCCCCAAAATGATGTTCACCGCTTCCATTTGCCCTTCAGTCTGCCGGTGATATGCAGAGTTGAAATTCAATTTTGTATCCAACCTCTTCCTCACGGTGCGCCAAAAGTGTCCTGTGAATTTCATGTCCCTGTCGGAAATAATAGATCTCGGTAAGCCGTGCAATCTGACAATCTGAGTGAAAAACAGGTGAGCTACGTGAGTGGCATCACTGGTTTTTATACAAGGGATGGAATGTGCCATTTTCGAAAACCTGTCTACCACTGCCATTACCGAGTCGTAACCTCGTTGCAATCTTGGCAGTCCCAAGACAAAGTCAATGCTGACTGAGTCCCATGGTCTACTTGGAACAGGCAGTGGTGTGTAAAGTCCTATGTTTTAACTGTGTCCTTTCACCAATTGGCAGACTTTACACCTACTCACATATCGCTGCATATCCCTTCGCATTCTTGGCTAGTAATAAAAGTGTCCGAGCTGATCTAAAGTTTTGTCTATGCCGAAATGTCCGGCTAGACCTCCACTCTCCTTCTCTCAAATAATATTTTCTCTCATCGAATAATCAGGAGCACATAACTGCCCCCCTTTAAACAATATCTTTTCCTGTAAATTGTAGTCCAACCATGGACTATTGTTCCTCAGCAAGGGATTCTGACAGGCTTCATAAGCCTCTTTGAAATCCGCGTCGGTCTCATACAAGTCTTTCAAATGCGCAAAGCCCAGCACTTGCATCGTACTTTACTGTAATAGCAAGGCTCTTATGCTCAACGCATCTGCCACCTTGTTGGCCTATCCGCTGATGTGTTTCAACAGAAAGGGGAAACTCTGCAAATATTCGGCCCACTTGGCATGCTTGTGGTTCAGTTTATGTTGTTGGATAACTTGTTGCAGCGTAGAATTATCAGAAAATAAAACAAACTCACTCCCCAACACATAGTGTCTCCAACGCTTCAGTGCTTGGACGACAGCATAGAATTCCTTGTCGTATGATGAACACTTATGCCTGCTCTTGTTCAACCTCTCGCTGAAAAACACAACAGGTTTGTCTTCTTGGCTGAGTATAGCTCCAATGGTTGACTGCTTGCATCACAGCGAACCCGGAAAAGCTTATTAAAATCTGGCAATCTAAAAATTAGTCTTCTGTAATTTTCTTCTTCAGGAGCTGAAATCTTTTCTCTGCTGCCTTGGTCCAACAAAAAGTCTGACTTGCCTTATTTGTAGTGTCCAACATAGGCGCGCAGATTTCACTGAAGTTTCTTATAGATTTGCGATAAGAACTTGCCAACCCACGAAAACTACGTACCTCAAACAGGATTTTCAGGGATGGCCAGTTAATGATCACTGCAATCTTCTCCGGGTCCATCTTCAACTCGTTTTCTGCAATTACAAAGCCCAGATAAACCAGTGCTCTTTGTAGGAAAGTACATTTCTTAAGATTTTTCAACAACTTATTCTGCTAGAATTTCTCCAGCACACTCTGAGCATGTCGAAAGTGTTCCTCCTTAGTCTTGCTGAAAATTAACATGTCATCAAGATACACTATTACAAACTTTCCGATGAACTCTTTCTGCGTTTCGTTCATCAGTCGCATAAAAGTGCTAGGGGCGTTACTCAAACCGAACAGCATGACTAGCCACTCGTACAACCCTTCATTGGCCTTGAAGGCTGTCTTCCACTCATCTCCTTCCCTGATCCGAATCTGATGATAGCCACTCTTTAAATCAATCTTCGACAAGTACGCTGCTCCACTCAGACAGTTCATCGTATCATCCATCCGTGGCAATGGAAATCTGTACGTGATGGTGATCTTATTGATGGGCCTCGAATCCGTGCACATTCGCCATTCTCCTCCTTTTTTGGGAGTGAGAACTGTTAGTATTGCACAAGGTCTCAAACTCTCCCTTATCAGCCCTTTATCTAGCAACTCCGACACCTGTTTTCTGATCTCCTCATTACCTTTGGGGCTCATTCGATATGCTGCCTTATTTGGTAAACTTGCTCCACGTATAAAGTCAATATGATGACTCATGCTTCTCTTGGGAGGCAACTTGTCTCGCAAATCATCAACTACAATATCACTGAACTCCTGCAGCATTTTCTGAATTTCTGCAGGCAAATCAGACATTTCTGTGTGCAACAACACTGTCTTTGTTCTCATCACAATAGCATAGTTCACTTCACTTTCTTCAATCCGCTTCAAAAACTGTTTTCCACCCATTGGTAAAGTTTTCGTCCCGCTTGTTTCTGCTATCTCCTCCTGCTTGATGGGAACAAGCATGTGCTTGATCCCATCTTTGACAAACTTGTAGCAGTTTGTCTTCCCATCATGTGCTACCTTCAGGTCATACTGTCGTCGCCTTCCTAACAGTATGTGGCACACGTCCATTGGCATAATATCACAAATAACTTTGTCTTCGGTGGAACTCAACTTCACAGTGTTCGTCAACCAACAGTTGATGGCCTTTCTGCAGCCACGACACCTTGTAAGTGGTGCGGTGCTTCAGCTGCTTCAAACTCAGCTTCTTTACCATCTCGGTGGCTACCAAGTTATCTGTACTTCCACTGTCGATGATCAACTTACAACATTTCCCGTGCGACTTGCAAACTGTCCGGAATAATGATTTCCTTTGAGTTTGTTCAGCTGTTTCTTTGGCTGGTTTCAACAACACTTTGTTCAAAAATAAAGCTTCCCATGTTTTTAGTACATTTTCTGCTTCTTGGGGTGGTGCCTTTGCTTCCTCAGGCTGTGCGACAAACGTTCCTCTCTGGCCAACTTGTTCCGCTTCAGGGCATTCAAAAGATCTGTGCCCCCATTTGTGGCACATGTAGCTCTGATAGTTAGCTCCCCTACCTCGGCCATTCCCTCATCCTCGTCGATATGGCCTGCGACCTCTAGCGCTGTCTCCTTTCTCCGCTGTTCTTGAAGCCTTGGAGCTGCTGCCCTCTTCACTATTACTGGAAGTTCGTCCTCTGTGATAGGACTGTCCTCGTCCTCTGCCACTTCCCCATCCTCTCCCATCATTCTGTTTTCTCGTGATCTTCTCCTCTACCTTCACAACACTCTCGTAGGCTTCTTTTGTATTCTTCAGGGAAAGAACGCTGATTTCATCCAATATTTCCAATCTCAAACCATTTACATACCTTGTTGTTTTCTCCAGGGTGTCCTCTATGTAACCAACTCTTAAATTTACCCGGTAGAATTCTTCCGTATACTCTCTAACTGTCATCCCTTTTTCCGTCAAAATCTGCACTTGGCGGTGCACTGCAATCTAGTAATCCTTGGGCATAAATCCACCTTTCAGCTTGGCCACCATCCTTGGCCATTTCTTTATTGGCAAATTGTTCATCCTTCTTCTTTCTGCTTGGACAATGTCCCACCACAGGGCTGCATGTCCTTTCAGCTTTGTTGCACCGAACTTAACTCTCTGGTCCTCACTGACCTCTTAACACTCAAAATACTTCTCCAATTCGTTGATCGAGTCCAACAGAACTTCTGTGGACAAGCTGCCATCGCAATTTGGGATCTCTGGTTTAGGCTTGCTGCTAGCCAATAGGACCTACCTCAATAATCTCATCTCTGACCCTTCTTCATCTGATCCATCTGTTGTAACTATGGCTTCTTCTTCGTTGTCATCTCCTACCTCTGAATCCATTCTCCTTCCTGCTTCAACTTCCTCAAAACGGGCAGTAAGGATCCTTATTTCTTCTCTCAGTCCTTCATCTATTGCTCTGCGCACAACTCTCCCAAGTCCTCTTCTTCCAACTTCCATGTCTATCATGGCACTTTCAATTTCCTCCTTTGATACCACTAGATTGGTCCGACCCCCTCTTTACACTTAATAAATGGATATAAATTAATATGAATGATTTCGCCGGTGATCAACTATGTGATTACGTTAATCAAAGGTTGATTACAATGATTAGCACAAACATTTTTACACCTGATCTTTATTGCTCGTACCAGCACCGTTGGATGTAGGACATGTGTCCGTTCCTCGGTAATCACACTCCCACCTTGGTTAATGACCCACAAACCCTATTCTCTCGGTCATTTGTGCATTTTTATGTTGGTGGTTCGAGGGTTTCACTGTCTATTCTTTTGGTGCGATTTCAGTGTGGGAATATGCTGCTACTGTTGCTTTGGCTCGACCTTGACCCGGTTATATGCTCGGCTCCACCGGTTGGTAAGTAACGTTTTTCTGTGCTTTCTTTTTTTCCCCTCTCGTTCCTCTGCCTTGGCGCTTGATATGCCCTACTACTCTATGCAAAATACGCTTGTTTTGGAGGGTTTCTCAGTTTTCTGAATTTAGTCTCAGCTGCTCGTTTCGCTTGACTGTAGTGATCGTTCCTCGTCTCGGTTTCTTTAATTCAATCGCTCTCGAATATCACTGGTCATGTTGCACTGTTGCCTTGGCAGGTTGTGTTCTCGGGGGTCTACAGCTTCGGCTTCTTCCATAGAAATGAAAGTAAGTTATTGTTCTATGCCATCATTGTTTTCCACTCGTTACACTCTTGACTCACTCAGTTGCTCTTTTGTGAGCAGAGGGACCCTTGGGTGACCGCAACCTCGGTGTCATATCTCATCACTTGTAAGTCCCGAACCCTAAGCTTCTGGTATTTTCTTTCCTCGATTCTTTCCTTCCTTCCACGCAATGCTTACACTCTGTTTTGGTGGATTATTGCAGGTGGGTTCGTTCTCGTGACCCTAGCTTCTACTCTGTCGCGTGCTGGCAAAACCCGAGTAGGGTATCTCCTTATTTACTTGGTTTATTTGCTTTCTCCTGTCGTCACTGGCTTAAAACATGGCTTGGCTAGTTTTAGGCGCAGAATCTTGTGTCTGTCCCGCGTAATGTAATTGTAGTCCTCACGCTTGCATTATTACAGTTTTTGGGTTGTGGCCATAGGGTTTACAAGTTAGGATTTTTCAACCCGTTCTCTATCATGCACTTATTGGACTTGAACGACGTTAATTTCAGTATGGAATGTAATGTATATTTGACAAAGATTATATGATTACTTTTTGTGAATAAATGAAAGGGTTCCATTGTCACGAAATAACTCTGTTGTTGGTTTCTATCCTCGGTGTGTGGAACTTGTGCGTTATCCAAAAATTTCTTTCGCTCATTTGCTTTAGTTGGTATGGGACTAACCTTCCACGTCTTTGTAGTTTCTCAAGTTCTTACACTTACAAAGTCTTGTTGTGTGTCGCCCTGTTAAGTTAATGAAAATAGAAAAAACACGTATGTGCTGTACAATAGAAATAAAAGAACTTGCTTTTTTTAGTGTTAAGCAAATCAACATAAAATACTGTAGATGGATAGCTGTGGGATGTCAAATATAACTTCTGTGTGCTCAGAGATTTCTATTATTTTTCTCTTTCCAAAAGTCGAACCTGTTACAATACATTCTGTCTCCTTTTGAATGATTTTGGAAAACAATTTCTCTTAACTGCTCTTAGTTACATTTGATGGTTTGTTTTCAGTTCTAAAACTGTTTATTTTTCCTACACTATGATTTGTAAAGGATAACATGATAAATAAAAACAATAAACTACAACAGTTCATTTAATTCAACTTTTATCTTCTTAAATACTACTTCTCTAAGAAATTAAAATAAGAAATGAAATTAAAGTGTTCACTTGAAATTTGCTCCTCACTCCTCTCAGAAACCAAATGACCCTCTGTCATGATGATCCGCTTCAGCGAGATGCTCCCGCATCATCTAGAGCGTTGTCCAAGACTCTCCCTCTCTCTCTCTCTCTCTCTCTCTCTCTGAGTTACTTCCCATGTGTTCGAGCTCGCTTCAGTTGCATGTTCATG